>JASDQU010751501.1:3441-37875 GCA_032191745.1 Picea mariana
TCAGGGATGTCTCATGACTTTGATTTCCACCAAAGTGCATCTTGCACATTGACCATATAGAATTCAAAATAGTTGACATCTCATTGTCGTGTCTTCCACACATGCATGCTTTTAAATGTAATAAAGGATTCTTTGGCATAAATATATGGACCTCTACAGTCCATTGTTTAGTTCTCAACAAACATCAAATCCATGGCTCTATCCTTTTGATAGGGAACTATTAACAAAGTCCCTCCTCATGGGGCTATCTCAACATGAAATTCCTTGTTTCACCTCTACAATTTGCATAAATGATTTCCACTCACGAGTGAGAAACAAGTTATATTTTCATCTATTCACCTTCATAAGTTGTACATGCATGAATATTAATGTACACTTAACATCAGTCTTCCTTGTGGTTTTCCACCATTATTAGCATGAGACTTCCATGCACATTTAAAAGTATGTTACTCCTTTCCTTATGCACTTTAGTCCATTTTTTTTTCGACTTTAATTACTTATTTATGTTGTTGTAGATGGCTGATATTGAATTCCTGATGATCCTTGTTGCCCTATTCTTCTTGTTAAACACCCTCTAACCAAGTCCAACTTGGTTGACTTACATTTTTACCCAATCTGTCTTATGGGAAGTTGCTTCCACTCAGGAAAACATGCCCCAAATTTACCTTGTTAGTACTTTCCATCATCCTGGGATGATGTATTTTTATATAATTCCATCACGGTCCTAACACTAGAGAATTTCCAAACCATCTTAACCATCAACATTATGGAATCTATTTCCATTATCTTTCCATTGAACTTGCTAAATTAAAAATATTTTCTTTACTACATTTAGCAATTCCTGTGAAGCTCTCTCCTATCCTCTCAGGACCAATCTTCTCCCAAGGGGATGTTGTATTTATTTTTTGGAACTTCAATGAATAACCTTTATTATTATTTCCCTTGAATTATTTGTACTTGTACACTAGTTCCACTAAAAACTCTGATTTACCAGTGGATTTCTTTCCTTTATCTTGTATCAAACCTTGTTTCCCTCACTACATTTTTAAATTCAAGGCTATGGAGTCCTCATTAACTCCCTGATGCATGCAAATGACATTTAGCACCTGATAGCTTCATGATTTATGCTTTCACCTCTAGGGGTACCAATCTACACATGCAAAGGCCTTCCTTAAATGACATCCACAATCGATATGCCCAATTGTCCTCTAGACTTCCTTTATCTCTAATTATACAATTACTTAGCCTTCCTTATAGCTTCTTCTAAAAAAAAAAATCTTGGGATCATCAAATCTATTTGTTCTCCTATAGAATAGTGGCAACCCACTCAAGGATCCTATAAATCATGACCTTTCCAAACTTAATGAGGTCCACATACCTCATAAATTCTAAATTCTTCTCTTATTATCCCCATGGCCATGCTTTCCAATTTGAGTTGAAAGAACTTTTTCACCTTCATGTCATATTATGGCTTTGAAAATTACTAATTTGTTGGGAAAAAAATTCTCTAAATGGTTGTAAGAAATTTCTCTCATCATCTGATATATATCCTTGTCCTTCTTTCTGTAGGCTCTTGATAGATCAACTGGCTCCACTGGCTCCACCCTACTTCTTCTTCCATTGGAATCTTCTTCTACACTTTTCCATGTTGACATCCAGCCCTCTGAATTATTCCTCAAGGCTAGAAGATCTTTGGGCATTGTCCAATACTGTAACACTCCTACATGAACCAACTTCCCTTATAAAACTCTAAAATCTGCAAGAAAAACTGAATGCAATAAGAATTTTCCTCTTTAAGGATATCAGTCCTCTTCTTTGGAATTGACTGGAATTCCACTGCTCGGATCATTTTTTTGGGTGCATGAGTGGATTCCTTTCTCCAAGAGATTTCCATCAACTATTTTTTTGCTCAATTCTGAGCTCTGAGCATAAAGTTATTCCCCTTTGAAATTATTGGGAATTCTCTTATGATGATGTTATTAGGTCTACATGGACTCCACGTGTACCTACTAACACACCCCTCAACTGACGTCATCAACCCACTGGCATCAATGTGGACCCATCCTCCCACGGCCCGCAACCCGCAACACCATCGAGATCACGCTCTTGACCTTTCCCACAGGGGTGACACTTCACATGCTCATGAATCCTCCCACATCCTGCAAAGCTATTGGGCCTGCCACTTCCCAAAACACTTCCAAACATTCCTTCCCAACCATCAATTTCCATGGATGGTTAGGATTCAATATTGATACCCGATTGGATGGTTAAGATTTACCCTTGGATCTTACCTTTACCATTAGTCACCGCAGGTCTCTCATGTACCCAACTGCCACATGGAAATCCCTTATTCAACTACCCTTTGTTGATGTGGATATGATGTGGCATGTCGACTCAACAATTGAAACAGCACCACTGACACATTTTGTTGACGTGTCATCTGATGTGGCATTTGATTCATCCTATTGATGTGGAATACTTTTCCGTCTCTATCCCTCCCAAGAAAATATACTCATACAATGGATCATACGGTCAATAATCACATTGATCAATGGTCCAGATCTCTGTGGCCTCCCAAATTTCATTTCCTTTACCCTCACTACAAGACTCCAAAAAATCTGAAAGTTGAGGATCGTTTAATCCAACATCTCCTGATCACATCGGATTCGAAGCTGCATGGTAGTTATTGTGGTTGAGATCTCTTACATAAGATAACAAGTTAGCCTACCTTAATATTTTTCCATAGCCCACAAGCCTATCGAGTTGAGCTTCATAGCCTTACCTTCATGGGATTTCCTCCTAGGGTGTTTCTCCCATGATACTTTTCCCATGAACTTTCCTTCCACGGCCTTTGCCCTACAGAGCCTTTCTCATGTGAGATTTCTCTTGCAACCTTAATTCCAATTAATGACAAAGATCTACTCCTGACATGATGGATGATCCTCATCCTCGTGGGCTCATACTCACATACTTCTCCCATCGAAATGACAATTTCCAACCTTATTGGTATTTTCACAACCCATAGTCTACAAGACTTGTGGGATCCTTCCGTGAGTGGTCTTCTAATATATTTGATGGCTAGGATCTCTTGATCACTTAGGTTGTACAATCCATATTCTATGTGGGGTTGAAACTATATGATCATTGGCCTTTCCTACAAAATGAAGTCAAGAGTCTTGCAAGCCATCGATATGTGCCAATCGAACCCTGCCACGCAACCATCTACGCTTGTCACCATGATGTCACTATCCTCAAGGTTCCTCTATGTCATGCTTCCAATTCTCTTCATATTTACACAGGAAACATTGTTTGCTGCAAAAACCTGAATTCCTTGAGTGAATTGACCTACCAAATTTTCCCAAAACTGTGGTTTTCTCTGCTAAGATTTGCCATGGCCCTCCCTAACCAACTCTGAGAAAGTCAAAACTCGAGATTTGAGGTGACATTCTGTCAAATAGTTTCATAATTTAACCTACCACTCTTACTCTACACCAATTCTCTGGCCCATATAGCCTGAGTGTTGTAACCTAGAGCTCTGATACCAATCTATACATCCCCCAGCTTAACTGAGGAACATTGCTAGCAAAATACACATAAAAATAAATAATTTTATGCTAACATATCCTGTAGCATATCAACTACAAGAAAATACATATATTTAACCATTTTATGATACCATTAATTAAATGTATCCATCACATTCTAAATAAACATGAATGCAGCTAATAAATTCATCTCGGCAACATATAAAACATTCTCATACATAGAGATAATGCACAACAATTAAAACTCATACTGCAACACAAAAAACAAATAAAACACTTATCTTTATAAATAGTTGTGCAATCAGTTGCTTGGGATGGACATTCCACCCAACCATAGACTTGTTGTTCCAGATATCAATAGCAAGTCACCCCTGAGATGGGGCTAAGAGTCCACAAAAGAGGGTGCCTCTCACTATCCACTCATAACTCAACAAAATCCCACAACCCACCGACTCTTCCTATGGCTATCCTGATTTCCACCAAATCTCTTCCATACACCTGCCCAACCCAAGGAATGTACCCCTTCATTTCTCTCAATCCATTAGGTGTACCCTTCATTTATCGAGGTCTCTTTGGCATAGGTGACCATGAATATCACTACTAGGAAACCAATGGAACTCGTTGCCAGGTATATTACCAAGAAAATAAACAACAACAACCTTGTTATTGCAGTGCAACTCACATAGGAGCTCACTCTTCAAGCCTAAGAACCTAGTTCTTTGGTCTTCTGCTCCATAATTATCCCTTCAACATTGCTTCAGCTCCAACACTCCTCTGCTTGTTGTTCATGCAAAAAGGTGACTATCCAAAGCTGTTGTCTACCCATACAAATTTCCTCCTCCTTGTTGTTTTCTTGACCCACACTTTTCCCCAAGATGACTGTACTTCAGTTCAACTCTCAATAACTAATGGATATGACCTCTCACACCCACCCTCTTACAAATATTCAATGATTGGGCTCTTCCACACTCAAGGAAAAGTAGAAGGTTCACTCAAAGCATTAAAAATAGGGAAAATAATTTTGGGAATTAAACTCATGGATAAAACCCTCCTTTTTCTATATCCCTCCCCTATTGTGGATTACTCAACCCCCATCTCTATCCATGTCCCCTTTGCACTCATTGTCACTTTTTGTTTATCATTATGTTTTACATATTACATTGCTTGGCCCTTGGCCATATTAATTCAATACAGCTCACCAGCCTAATCACAATTACACAATTGCATTATAATTTGTGGAGATTAAAACTTGGGATGTTACAATTACAAGAGTTAACCAATAAGACTATCTGATTAGAGAAAAAATTACAAAATCAACATGATTCCCCTAGTAATTAGAAATCAATTCAACCAAGATATCCCCCTCCTAGAATAACTTTCTAATGGGAAAATAAGGTCTAAGCTTCCACAGTTCCTGTGCCCATGACTGGTAATAATTTTGTTGACCATCTTTCTTCTAGTCATTATTGTAGGACTTGCAAGTTTCCACATAGTGAAGAAGATTGTGTAGTGTTTGTCCAAGCAGCCTATATGTTTCCTCTGATCCATCCTAAATATTTTCTCGACTAGCCTGCAGATAGTTTGAACATGTTATATTTCACTGGCAAGGACAACATCTCACCAGTATGTCAATTGTCTAACTGTGAAGACAATAATCGTCCAAAGGTTTTTTCTTTGAGGGAGGGGCAATTAGAATCTTGAATGAGTGTTATGGTACCCACTTGTATGGTTATCCCATAGGGGAGATTATCTACTTCTGAGATCAAAGATGCATAGGTTAAAGAGAAAAATATGGTGTCTGAGATCACCAAGACTTATGTGAGAAGAAACAAGGGCCCCAATGACCAACCATGGAAGATTCCACCACATAATGAGATTCAACCATTGGCTACCCCAGAGCACCATGATCCATCATTTTTTCATAGTTCAAGTTTTTGCTTCAATGATCATGAACCATTGCACGACTTGGGCCATATGCAAAGTTCTGTGAAGATGAAGAGTTGAATTTACAAGTGGGTTCATTGATTTCTTCCATTAATGATGGTAAAATTCAAAAGGAAGAGCAACAAATCAGCCATGCATAATTGAATCGCCAAGATAACTTTATCCTTTCATATCCTAGTGGTGATTTGAGAACAATATGATCAGATACCATCACAGCAAAGCGAACAAATTTTAGTTCGACCTTCAACCAGAAGTTGATCTTCCTTACAAATTTCCCATGATCCCACATTCATATTGTTTCTTCAAGCAGATCATCTCATTGATCATGGCTTGGATATTAGAATTACACATTAGCCAATTGAGTAACGATGATAGAGGTGTTTCTAGAGGTATATTTGAATATTTTTGGCTCTTCTATTTTCTTATTGATCACTAGTGAGGTACCACGTTCCAAGTTTCAATCAACAATGTTCATTGATTTCTTAAGTAGCAAGCACCTGAATGCATCTTTCCATCTTAGGAGACTTCATGATTGGTTGCACTCAAGAATTGACTATTTGATCTTTCTTGTATCACTGATCACTTGGTTGCATGGTTACATTGGTCATTTGAGTACATTGATTGATCATTGAAACTTTGATAAACCTCCAAAATAAGATCTTTTCAACTCTGGTTAAAAATAAAAATAAAAAGAGGTTAATTGTTTGGATTTTTGCAAGTAGTTATCATCCTTTATATCTATTGTTATGTGGCAAATTTGTCTTTATTTTCATTGTGTCATTTTTATATTTCCATTATATTGGTATTTTCATTCTCAGGCCAATTGGTATGTTGTTTAACTTGGCATATTTCCCTTTATTTTAGATGTTTCCATGTCCTAGTTTGCAACATTATTGTTTATATTTAGTGTATGTTAGCATATAGTCTATTTTTCTTGAATAATAAACACCTCACATGGGGGAAAGTCTGATATTTCCTTGTTTTCATTTAGTGTTAGTTTACAGTTTGTTATTTGTTGAATTCAATCTCTTGAGTATTATGTCATTAGCACACTCAGCATTGCTTGGATGCTCATGTCTAAGTCAAAACTAGATGAGCGTGACATTCTTTCCACTATGTGAGTATTGAATCTAGTAGGTGGGTAGTGTTGAAGAGAAAATAGGGGGAGTATTGAGTCATATTATGGTTTTGTTTCTTCAGTTGTTGCATCAATTCATCTTTCCTGGGTCATTCAATTCCTAATCCAACGTTCCTCTTAGTATATTATTCCTCATTGACTTTGACACATTATCTAAGTTATCTAGAAGCTAGAGTACCTTAGGGCCCATTAGCCTCATTGATGGGTTCCTTTGCACCTGACAGGTGTTTTCCTTATTGGAATATGACCAGGTGGATTTCTCCCATTTTTTGACTTCATATCATTTTTCAATGGGAGGAGTGTACATGATAGGTGGGTTGCAGGTTGCAGTTGCAGATGGGCATGTATGGGGAGTCCTCATTTCAGAAAATCACCCAAGGCACCTTGCATTTGTCTCCATTTCCCAACAGATAGGCATAATGGTCTAGAAATTGGATTTCATAGAGATCATTTATTTACAGGCGCAAAGTGCAAAGATTTTGAGATTCTAGACATCCCATAGGAGGGATATCGTCCCCTTGAGTAACCATTTTTAACCCCTATATTTTCCTGTGCAACTGGAGAGTTAAGAGACAACTAGCTTTCATCAAGTTGGTAGTCAAATAAATATTTCACAAAGATCAAAGACAAGTTTTCCAAGGATCAGAGTTCATTCCAAAGGCATATTCATCAATTTTGGGGAAGATTGTTATTTTTAGCAATTTTCCTATTTTCTAGGAGCCCAAGTTTGAATGTCCACAGATAAGAGGTGATTACCTATTTGAGATCCTTGTGATTTCATGATGCCAACAAGATTTTTTTGGGTGACATGCGAGATACTATTATTTTTAGCAGTTAGGGTTTCAGGGATCGTATGACAATTTTGAGTGTATATTTGGATTGCTTGCAAAAAATCAAATCCGATGAGCCTGAATTCATTTACATGAAAGATGATACTATTTTTAGTAGTGCCTATTTTTAGGCATGCTATATTTGACAATGTTCTCCTACTATTTCCCTTCACTTTTTATCTTTCCTATTTTTTAGGGGTCGAGTTATTGCTTTTAACATGCTTGTTTTTAGCATGTCTATTATTGGTAGGTGAGGACGTCATATTCTTGGTTCAAGTGTGACACACAACAATGTCATTATCAAGGAAACCATAAGTGCATCATTATTCTAGTGAAACTCTAGGTGCCCCATTTTTCAAGGAAACCCTAGCCACCTCCTTTGGTAAATTTGGCAGAGAGCTAAAAAATTGGTTGCATGATTCTGTTCTATTTTCAGTTGATGACTCATCCCATTATTTTTGGCAAAGAATGGAGCCTAGGTGTTAGCACACTTTTTCACCCTCCAATTGAGTTGATATAACAAAAATTTCAGCGATGAAGAGATCGCTAATTAAAAGAGAAAATCCCCAAATTGTCAGGAGCTAGACCCCTCTCTGTTTGGGCTGGTGCTTGACAACCTCAGGGGGGAGTCCCTAGGGTACTTTTTTGCTATCTTAATGTCTGATTTTCTGAAAAAAGTGACAAAAAAAAACAGATATTATGTCTTATACAATGTGTTAAAATTGTGCAATATTTGGGGGGGAATATAATTTTGTTGCTTGAGGGATCTCACAGGGTTAGCACAAGAAAGACAAAAGAAAGAGGAAGAGAAATTACTCAAAAGATTGATTAAAACCATGATGAATAGTATGAACTACTTAATCATTTTGAAAAAATTAAACAAACACAAACAAGAAGGAAGGTTTGGAAACAAACACAAAACTTCTTTATTATAGGATTGTCAAAGGGTTGATTGCACTGCAATCAATAAGTCCACAACTAGTACATTGAATATCCTTGCTCAAGAGAAAGTAGCTAGAATAAGGAATGAGAGAGACATAGAGAGAAGAATATTAGTATGTGTTGTTGCCACAAAAATACAACCATAAGAATGTAGCTCGAACTCTAATATATAGTATCAAGGGCAGACTTTTCCAAACAATTGAAGAGGGTGCATAGGAATAGGAGAGAGGGAAGATATGTGCATGAGTTAGAAGAATAGGAGTGATGAATAAGGAAAGACATGCACATGGGGAATATTAGAGTGGGAGTATGAATCAACTCTCCATGTAGGAGAGTAAAGACCAAGTAGGAGGGGCCTTAAGTAAGGAGAAATAGAGGGTTTGTGCACTAGCTTACTTGAAGCATGTGCATGGGAGTGTAAGAGAATAGGAACAAAAATAGCACATGGAAGGATGGATGAAGGAGTTAAGTGCATGATACAGTGAGGTGACAGAGTTAGCGCATGAAGGACAGCGAGTGGGATCATCCATGGAGTTGACGTGAAAGAGGGAATAATGCGCATGTATTTTAGGTGGATTACGTGGAAGGAGAGAGGAGTAAGGGAGATGTAAGAGTGGAGTAAGGCACCCACACTTGGGTGTAAGAGATGGTGATGTGAGCAAAGGATGTGGGAGGATGAGGTGGATAAAATAAAATGCATGAAAGGGATAATACGTCTACAAGGAAGATAGGGAGAAATTCATGTGAGGGAGATGTGTGACGTAAATAACTTAGGGAAGTATAAGTGGAGTAAAGGATGACACGAGGGAGTTGGTGCATGGTCCAAAAAGGAATACAACATGCACTCTTTTTTAATTAAGGAATGAATATTATATTGAACATGCATTTTTAAAAAATGGGATGGGTATGTTTTAAGGGAGTGCATATGTCTACATGAGGAGGATTAAAGGGGGTACATACTTTAATTAAAAAATTTAAGGGGACACACTTTATTAGTCCATGTCATAGGCAAAGAGGGACTATAGCGATTGATAAATCGTTGACCTGTATTAAATTGTGCATTGACCACAAATATTTGCATATTATCTATTGTTGGAACAAGGGAAGTGAAAACATCGATTTTTATATAATAGAAAGTACCATGTTTGTCAAGATCTAATTGGACAATGGATTGGCGGTCTTATTACCGGCTTCACTATTCCCAATGTTATATTTGTTGGCATATCCAAAGTATTTGAATCGTATATGGTATTTTCGAATCACATATTTTCTTATGCATTGGTCGAAGGTGGATTAATGCTAGCATTAGTTCGAATGTTTCCTTAAGAATTTTCTGCTAGCTTGAATACATTGTCTACCATATTAGTATGTCTGATTTTTGCTTTATTGTTGTGTGCTTTGAGAGAAGAGCCTTGCCACACTACATTTTTTCTTAAATGTTTGTATAGGGCTAGGCCCTTAGACGGTCCTGACAGTCTTAAGTGTTTACCTAACAATTCTGGCAGTCTTAAATGTTTATTGTACAAGTGCGTTGGAATACAGTTTCGTTCCATTTTTTTGATGGTAGTCGGACATCTTCTGTCGATTTTTATATAATAAAAAGTACCATGTTTGTCAAGATGTGATTGGACAACGGATTGGAGGTCTTTTTTCTGGCTTTGTTATTCCCAATTTTATATATGTTGGCATATCCAAAGTATTTCATCGTATATGATCTTTTAGAATCATATATTTTCTTATGCAATGGTCGAAGGTGGATTAATGCTAGCATTAGTTCGAATGTTTCCTTTAGAAATTCCATCTAGCTAAAATACATTGTCTACCATATTAGTATGTGTGATTTTTGTTTTTTTTTGCGGACTTCGAGAGAATAGTTCTGCCACGTTGCATTTTTTCTTAAATGTTTGTACAGGGCTAGGCCCTTAGGCAATCCTGACAGGTTAAATGTTTATTGTGTAAATGCGTGGGGATACAGTTTTGTTCGATTTTTTTTATGCTCGGCATCGCTGCTTCAGTGGTCGATGCTTAGTTCCATGATTATTGTTCTTGTTTGATTCAACTTTGCAAAGTTGAGGTCCTGCAGCTCCATTTGAACATCTTCCTGGTTGTTCAATGGTTTATTGTTCTTCAACTTTGCAAGTTGTTGGACCTGTTATTGTAGTTTTTAGTTTTTGGGGCTGACCTCTTGTCATCCCTCGTTGACAGGTAAGTTTCCATGTTGTTGTTTTTCAATGGTGGGGGTCCCTACCTCCAAATTCTGTTGCAGACCATCTTTTTTTGTGCTCTTAATTTCTGTTCCTGGAAACCATGCATCTTCATATGCCGGCTACGACATTCATAGCAATTTGGAAAATTGCAATGCAAAGGGGTTCTCGAAAAGTAGTTCAAAGCTATTAGAAGAGGGAACCATCAGTCGGAGTGTAGACGCAGGGAATGCTTTTATTCTGTCGGTCGAAAAACTGTGCCCACATGTTGTCTTTCTGCCCAATTAATTTATGATGTTATTTATTTGTGTTGTTTCTTCTGTTTGGTACCCAGTTTCGGGCTTGTAGTTTTCCTATTTTTCTTTCCTTTTTTGGGGGGTGGTGCTATTATTTTTTTTCGCCCTTTTCTCTATTTTCAGACAAAGTGAAAGTATCTATCAAACAACTTCAAAATCAGAGTTGAGAAGATGGAAGAAGTAATAGATGTTGAGTCGTATGAAATAGATACACACTCCATTATACATGG
The DNA here is from genome assembly GCA_032191745.1 of Picea mariana. NCBI lineage: Eukaryota > Viridiplantae > Streptophyta > Pinopsida > Pinales > Pinaceae > Picea > Picea mariana. Next base: position 14,571 of record JASDQU010751501.1, read on the forward strand.
CAACATTGACGTAGCTTTGCATAGCAATGGCCTCTTTAGATTGGATGCATTCTCGTATACTGCAGGGGATTGCCTTTTCGATACATTCCAGGTTTTGTTGCATTTCCAGTGTTCATCAACTGAGTTGCACAATGGATTGATAGATTATTTCTTGGCCTGTTTAAAAAATGGCGATGCAGAGGCATTGAACTCCTATGAATACGAACTAAAACCTGATTTTCTTTGGCAGTTGCACGGAATACATGATGTCGCTACGTATTTTTCAAAGATGCGGTTGTCTACATCTCCAGCTCTGCTTGCACATGAGAGGGGACTTTGGGGAGACACATTTTGTATACGGTGGCTGTCTAACTGGCTCAATATATCGGTTGGAATATGGTCATTGACAAGAAAAATAAGATATCTACTATTCAACAAAGCTGCCTCTGACAATCCATATTGCATCTTGTTCCATGATGCCAATGCTCTCAATGGTCATTATGAACCACTCCTGTACAGAAAAATTCCCATATGCAATGTTGAAGTACCTCATATTTACTTGTCCCTCTTTTGCAAAGACCTTGAATCGCAGTGGGAACAGATTATGCATCACATAGATTGCCATGGTTTACAACTGGCAACAAATGTTGTGTCTAACTATGGATATAGTCTGTTTAATTCAATTTGTTGTTTGGTAGTGGCAGAGTTTGATGTGCAATCGTTGCGTCTTTACACCGTACAGTCCTCTTACAATGCAATTGTAGGTAGCAGCCAACAGGCTTTTAGGTGCTTACATCAACACCTTTTGCCATATCTCCTGGAAAATGTGTTGGCAGTTGGAACTTGGCAGGAATAACTTGTAAACATGGCGCTTCCATATGAAAAAGGGAATGTGGAGGGTTGCAGATTCTATTTCCAATGGTTGTCTATGATATTCAGAGTAAATATCCAGGTCTGGTCGGTGCTACCAGATGGCACTATCCATTCCTGTTTTACTGATTCAAATTACAATCGAACATTTGAAATCCTCTCATTGAAAACAAATACAACACATATCCATTATGAACCTTTTCTTCGACATATCGGTGGTTCGAGGTTGGATGTCCATGCCACCCAAACCGCATCAAATCTGCATATGCGCGACATGCTTTTTAGTGAGAATGAAACTCTTGTTGGGTGCGATATGGCCATAGAGGGATTGAAAAAAAACACGATGCGTGAAATTCATCACAGTTGTGATGAGCCCATACAGGGCTTAAACAAAAAATGTAGAGTAAGTTATCACAACCTTAAAAATACTATGCGTCAAATTCATCCCAGTTGTGACGAGGCCACACATGCCTTGAACAAAAAACGTATACTAGGTTATCACCACCTGGGTTAGAGTGAAATTCATCCCAATTTCCATCAGCTCATCGTCCCCTTGGGCAAGAAAGGTAGAGTAACTTACCATAACTTGAAAAATTTCATGCGCGAGAGAAAGAAATATATTGCCATGCTTCCTATTAGAGAGAAAGCCACATATCACAATCTAAAGAAACTTGTTTGTGCACAAAACAATAGAAACATGTGTGGTCACATATCCCAGAATGGTCATGCAACTGCCACATTTCATGTGCTAGCAGCAACACCATGGACTACTCACAATGAAAACCAGGAAACAGTTTCTACCCATACTTCCCTGCAAAAGAAAAATGCAAGATAGACGTACATGAAACAAATTAAAGATACTCCTTCCATTGCATGTGCAATTTGTGAGCAACTGAATTTCTCAAAAAACAAGTATTTCATGGATGCTTTGCAAGCAGAATACCTCCAGTTGACAATGCACGATAAATCATTTTCCAATGGCAAAATTTGTCTTCCATGCAAACGATCACTTGAAAATGGAAAACTGCCACGGTTTGCAACCCCTAACCAAATAAGATGTAATGCACCACTACCAGATGTAAGTGTGCTTATGGAACTTGAGGAGAGACTTGTCTCTCTCTGAATTGCATTTGCTTAAATCAGACCTTGGGGCTATAAACGACCCCAGATGGCCTTAACAGGATCAATTATTAATGTGCCTGTTCAACTAGATGTTGTGCAAAGAGCCTTGCCATAATCATTAACAATACAGTGACAATTATCGTGGCTTTGAAAAGACACTCGCGATACAAAAATTTCTATCAGATAGGAAAAGTGCGTGTGCATGTTGTTATGAAAGCATTAAAGGAATTATGTTCGAGGACCCTGTACAAAGCACAAAACATTTGTATAAATGAAAACTGGAACAATGTTCTTACAGAAGAGGATGGCAACTCTACAGACACTTTCGAAAATCCTAGTGAATTTGATACAAGTGATGAATCAGAGAATGAAACTCCTGTTGAGACATTGGTTCATGGATTCATTGATTCATAGTGCATTCATGATTTGCAAGACAAGATTGTTGAAATTTCACCTGCTTAGGGGCAGCGTCCACTTGGAATATTCAAGGACAAATTCGCTGAGGAAATGAACTTTCCAACACTCTTCTATGGAGATGCACATGGCACTGATATCACAAAATGATTCAATTATCATAAAATAGTCCGATGGGAGATGCTACATTCAAGCGGTTGCTTCTCCTGTCACATAAAAAATTTGTTTTTCAAAACAATGCACATAGTAATAGAGCAAGTTCTCTCCTGCATGTGGTTCCGAATAAGAAAAGGCTAGTTACAAGCAAGAAAGTTGTTGGCCAAGGACGTGAAGTACAAAGTAAAATACTAGCGGTGGTTCCACAACAGTTCTGGATGGTTGCACTGAACATCTTCGTCCCTGAGGTCCAGAAATTAATAGTCCATCATAAATTCGATAGTTCTGGCAAGCTTCTGGTGTAGGAAAAGGGAAAAAGAATTGCAGGGGAGGCAGACCAACCCTAAATTTAGGGTGAAAACATGGATCTTGACGCTGATCTGGATAGCATATTCTACAACCTTGATCAGCCTGGAGACCCAATTCAACATGGCTACCCAATGGACATAGTTGATACCGAAATTTTTTACAAAGATGAATCCTTCGTATTCCAGAGTGTTGTTTTTGAAAGCGAATCAAAAAAATTAATTATTGAAAAAAAATATGTCAAAAATAAGAAAAGAAAACATCGTTCAGAACTCGACCTTGCCAATATGCAGGCATCGAAAATCTCTCAACTTCACATGGCAACCAGAGATGCTCTTCATGACTCTGCTCGAGTCATTGAGGCCGAGAATGCCAAACTAAAGGATCGGATTAAGGAATTAGAGGAAGCTTTGTTTCCTATGCCATTGCTTGGCAATCCTTTGGCAATAACCATACCTTTGACTCCTGCACCCCTACAACAAATCTAAAAGGCTCCTCTAGCTTCCTAGCATCTTGTAGAGGATATGTGGAGAAAAATATCAACAGAAGAATGGAATTGATTACTAAGGCCCAGGAAACATCACAAAATATGGATTCGGTGGGAAGCATGGCACATAACTTTCTCCAACTTCCGCAGACGGATTTAAAAAATGAAGAAACTTTCTATTTTCACATGGTCATCTGTTTTGCCTTTCATGTCAACAACATGCCAGAAACGAAAAGAAGACAACATGGTCTCCCATCCACAAAACGACTCATTCAATTAGAAGCATGCTGGAAAGAAAAGGTGAAGAACATGTATCTCATCATCCAGTCATGTGAGCAAACAATATCAAAGAAAGAAACATTAGTCACAAAACTGGCCAAAATAGACTTAGTCGGAAGGAAAAATGACTTCCAGGACCCCAGCTTAATCATCAACTCATTGGCGTTAACCAAGCAAGATTTCGATAAACAACTTGATAATTTTAAGGCCTTATCTCTAGAAAATTTTTACAGGATTCTTGAATATCATGAGGAAGATGTGGACAACTTGCTAGTTCGCTATTCGGTGCAAAATGGAGACATTCATCAGTTTCTGTGTAATTTTTCTATTGATCTCACTGAATTAGAAAATGAACTTTTCATCATTAAAATCCAGAATGACATCAACGTCACCCTCTTGGGAAGCTATATTGAAGAGAACTTGAAGTGGGTCCCCGACAAAATCCAACAGGAAAATGCATCAACAAGCAAATAGAAAAATTCCTTCTTGGAACATTCTTATACATCCTCTGTTTATCAATCTAGTTATTTGAGCGGGCCAGCCACAAAAATCAACAAGAATACGCATCGGCAAGCAAATACCAAAATTACTTATATGTACCATGCCTGTAAGTGTATAGTCATAGTCCTTTCTTTATCAATCCAGTTATTCTACGTTTTCTGAATATAAATCTATAACCAATGTCTGATATCTTACCATTTCTACTTTTCAGGTATCACACTCTACTGTGTCCCACTTCTTCTTTCCAGTCCTATTTCTTGTACATATTTCTCTTATGGTCCACGGGAGCCCCAATCCCAGTCTATATGACAAATGCATTTAAATTTCCAGGAATATGTAACAAAGTATTATTTTTTTCATATATTCAGAATGAAACTATTCTTTTGTCTCCTCATATTTTATGTGTTGCTACATTTTTATCTTTAGCTATGCTAAATGTGAAGACATTCTGCTTATTTTATTTCAATTCTCTTCCTTTCTGATGCATATTTTTCCCTATCTGGTCATTTTCAAAATTACATATGCGGTAAATCACACTCAAATTTCACATATCATATTTCACACACACACACACACATATAAATGTCATAAATTTGTGTTCACAACTTTATCTTTGCCACTTGTCCTTTATACTGTTTCCGATAGAGGCTGTTACAATTCAAATAGTTCGAAGTCCGCTTGTCAATTTGTATATGGCCGAACTTTGGGTGTTCTCTGTAGGCCACAGAACAACAGAGGCCCATTTTTCAGCCCGCCAGCCCCAGAACCCGCGATGCAACAACTGACTAACTATGGATTCAGGGCTTCGTCCATGCTCTATCAAATCTCATCCCCATAGTTTATAAAAGTACATATTTCATATGTATAAAAGTAAATATCTGATTTTTAAAATTACATCTTTGCTATGTATAATTTATGTTGTCTAGGGACCTTTAATTTCATAAATTTCAATTTCTTCTCTCCAGGAGCCCTTGTTTTAAGGAAAGCTAATTCGACAATGCTGGTTTTTTTGTGCTTTTCTCCACCAAACTATGTAACAGGCGTTACCACTATATTTTTTTGTGTTTTCTTGTCTGCGACCGTATGTAAAAAAAACTATGGGAATGCTAAATTTTTTTGACATGAGGCCCTTAAAATCCAAATAGTGCCCTTAAAATTCAAATAGTGCCCAAGTCCGATTGTCAATTTGTATATCACAGAGCTATCAGTGCTTTTTGTAGGACACGGAACAACAAAAGCCCAATTTTCATCCCCACATCCCGAGAACCCACCATCCAAAAACTGGCAAAGTATGGTATGAGGGCTTCGTGCATGCTCTTTAAAATCTCATCCCCATACTGTATAAAAGTACATATTTCATATGTATAAAACTAAATATCTACTTTGTAAAATTATATATTTTGTATGTATAAATTATGAATATTTTTCCCTGCTTGGTCATTTTCAAAATTACATATGCGGTAAATCACTCACTCAAATTTAACATATCATATTTCACACACACACACACACACACACACACACACACATGTTTCTTTAAATTTAGAGGAATATGTAAGACGTTTTATTATTTTTTCTATATAAATGTCATAAAAATGTGTTCACTTCTTTACCACCTGTCCTTCTTACTGCTTGCCACAGAGGCCATTATAATTCAAATAGTCCGAACTCCGCTTGTTAATTTGTATATCGTGTAACTCTAGGTATTCTTTGTAGGCCACAAAACAGCAGAGGCGCATTTTTCAGCCCGAGAACCCGCGGTGCAAAAACTGGCTAACTATGGATTCAGGGCTCTGTGTATGCTTTATAAAATGTCATCCCCATACTCTATAAAAGTACATATTTCGTATGTATAAAAGTAAATATCTGCTTTATAAAATTGCATCTTTGGTATGTATAATTTATGCTGTCCAGGAACCTTTAATTTCATAAATTTCAATTTCTTATGTCCAGGAACCCTTGTTTTAAGAAAAGCTATTTCGGGAATGCTAGTTTTTTTTGTGCTCTTCTCCACGAACCTATGTAACAGACGTTACTACTAGTTTTTTGTGTTTTTTGTCCACGAACATATGTATAACATATGTAAAGAATACTATTTCGGGAATCCTAAATTTTTTGGACACGATGCCTTTAAATTCTAATAGTCCGCAAGTCTAATTGTCAGTTTGTATATCGCAGAACTATTGGTGTTTTTTGTAGGGCGTGGAAGAATAGAAGCCCAATTTTCAGCCCGACATCCCGAGAACCTGCCATCCAAAAACTGGCTAAGTATGGAATGAGGGCTCCGCTTTGTAAAATTACATATTTTGTATGTATAAATTATGTTGTCCAGGAACCTTTCATTTCATAAATTTTAATTTCTATTGTGTCCACAATCCCTTCTTTTAAAGAAAACTAAGTCAGGAATGCTATTTTTTTGTGTTCTTTGTCAACAAACCTATGTAACAAACATTACCACTATTTTTTACAATTCAAATAGTCCAAACTCTGCTTGTCAATTTATATATCGTGGAACTCTGGGTATTCTTTGTAGGCCATGGAACAACAGAGGCCCATTTTTCAGCCCAAGAACCCGTGATGAAAAAATTGGCTAAGTATGAATTCAAGGCTTCGTGCATGCTCTATAAAATGTCATCCCCATACTTATAAAAGTACATATTTCGTATGTATAAAAGTAAATATCTGCTTTATAAAATTGCATGTTTGGTATGCATAATTTATGTTGTCCACGAACCTTTAATTTCATAAATTTCAATTTCTTATGTCCAAGAACCCTTGTTTTAAGAAAAGCTATTTCAGGAATGCTATTTTTTTTGTGCTCTTCTCCATGAACCTATGTAACAGACGTTACTACTATTTTTTTGTGTTTTTTGTCCATGAGCGTATGTAAAACATATGTAAAGAATACTATTTCGGGAACGCTAAATTTTTTGGACGAGATGCCCCTAAAATTCTAATAGTCTGATTGTCAGTTTGTATATTGTGGAACTATCGGTGTTTTTTGTAGGGCACAGAAGAACAAAAGCCCAATTTTCAGCTCGACATCTCGAGAACCCACCATCCAAAAACTGGCTAAGTATGGAATGAGGGCTCTGCTTTGTAAAATTACATATTCTGTATGTATAAATTATGTTGTCCAGGAACCTTTCATTTCATAAATTTCAATTTCTATTATGTCCACAATCCCTTCTTTTAAAGAAAACTAAGTCAGGAATGCTAATTGTTTTTTTGTTTTTTGTCAACAAACCTATGTAACAAACATTACCACTATTTTTTACAATTCAAATAGTCTGAACTCTGCTTGTCAATTTGTATATCGTGGAACTCTGGGTATTCTTTGTAGGCCATGGAACAACAGAGGCCCAATGCTAATTTTTTTGGACACGATGCCCTTAAAATTCTAATAGTCTACAAGTCTGATTGTTAGTTTGTATGTCACGAAACTATCGGTGCTTTTTGTAGGGCACGGAAGAACAAAACCCCAATTTTCAGCCCGACGTCTTGAGAACCCGCCATCCAAAAACTGGCTAAGTATTGAACAAGGGCTCCGCTTTGTAAAATTACATATTTTGTATGTATAAATTATGTTGTCTAGGAACCTTTCATTTCATAAATTTCAATTTCTATTGTGTCCACAATCCCTTCTTTTAAAGAAAACTAAGTCAGGAATGCTAATTGTTTTTGTGTTTTTTGTCAACAAACCTATGTAACAGACATTACCACTATTTTTTTTCGGTTTTTGCCCACGTACCCATGTACTTCAACTTCCTTCCCACGTGTCTATACTCCGTCGCATTTAATCCCTTTCTTGCGGATGGGGTGCTAGTAGAGCACACACGTCGAGTGGAGCAACTAGGAATGATCCTCCGTGGTGTTGGCCACGTGACGACCGCGTGCCACTCCCTCCCACCTGCCTCATGAATTTAAGTTCAACTTGCTCGAGGCAGGGTGCCATTACTCTTAGTGCGCCCTGCTCTGCCTTCGTATCCTTTCGACAGACCAGCACCCTCGCTGGGCATTTACTCTGCACGTGCGGCCATTTATGGAACCTCACTAGCTCCCCGACCTATTTCAATTGCTCCAGCGCCTCCAAATGGCTCATTCTTTCCTGGTTTTTCTTCTCAGAGCTTAGCCTCCTGCCCAGCCTTTCCCTACTCTGCTTTTGTCCTCTCCTTCTCTGTTCCTGGCGCATTTTCACTCTCCCACTGTCTCGGAGATGCCTCAGCTATGAGGGAAGTCGAAACGTGGATCGACCTTCCAACCAAACTGACCCCACCTAGTCCTCTGTCCCTCGCCTGCTCCCTCCTTGTTATCCTCCTCCTCTTCGGCCACCTTGTCCTCCTCCTTGGCGCAGTCGACTCAAATTCTCCCTTCTCTCCCGCCCCTTGTTGCGTCCCTTGCCAACATAATGGAAGGGTTGGACTGCTCAGGGACCTCACTGGACTAAAACCCAGGACCTTTAGGCAATTCGACATCTGTTTCACGCCCAAGCCCTTTGACTCCTCCCAACTCTCTGGCCACCCAGTCGCTTTAGGACCAGCCTCACAACGCCCAATTTCAGATGGATGGTCCAGAAGCCAGTCAAAATTCATGACAAAAACCCCAATCTCGAGTTGGTTCTAATGCTAACCCAGAATGCGAGTGGCAAACAAGACTTGCACTGGTGTAGAGCCTGGTATTCGACCTGCGTTGGGACATGGACGACCTCAGGTTCCGCCTAGAGACCCTGGACGATAAAGCCTCTCAACTCCTACAGTTGTTATCTGCATTACAGGGTGCTCATCACCTCTCAGCAGAGGCAGCCCAACCAATAGTAACCTCGACATCAGTGTTGGCATTGGAAACTTTGGTCAATGCAGAGGCAAATCGCGAGGAGCAGAGGCTTCCATCATGGTCGGAGGATGTCCAAAAGGAAGAGAACGTGCCATCACAGGCGGAGGATACCATGCAACTGGACTGGACACCAGTCAAGGAGGAGTCGCCTCCTCTTGGGGACATGACATTTGGGAGCTTCTGCATGGCCGCGTCACCGCACTACAGCCCATACCAGTGATCTGTCTGTTGTTTTAGTCTATTTTTTTGTCATGTGCATGGCAACCTTTCATACATTTGTCCATGGTTATTATAGTTATGTTGTCTACACTTTCCACAGTTGTAATGGCCACCCTTAGGGGCCATAATTTTGAACTCTTTTTGCGTCAGTAACAGTCTAGACTTCAATTATGAAGCAGTTCGGCTAGCTGAGCTAGTTCCCCCCCAGGGCAGCTCAGTATTTACAGCTTGAAACCATGAAAATTCTCTGTAGTCCTTCATTTTGACAGACTTTTATACAATCTTATAAAAAAAAAATATTGAATAAATTTAAATAATTGTTTATACTATTCATTAAGTAAAACATGTTATAAAATTATATAAATTATTATAAATCTTCATACAATGTTATAATATTCTATAAATTACTCAGTCTCATGTATATGATGGAATTGTTGGGTGCAAAATGTATCAAGTTTTATAGCATTATACAAATTATTATAAATCTTGGTACAATGTTATAATATTCTATAAATTATTGTCTCATGTATATGACGAAATTCCTGGGTGCAAAATGTATATGACGGAAGTGTTGGGTGCAAAATGTATTTCATGGGACAAGCTGGCCATAAAAAATGAAAAATGTGAACCTGCGACTCTGCCAACCCACCACTCCGTAATTGTTGGGTTTCATTGGTTATGTATTAAATATTTCATGTACTATCAAACTTAGATCCTAGGAACCTTCGTTCATGTACCAAACATTAATAATTTTTGATAAATTTCAAATAAAACTAATTCGGGAATACTAAATTCTGCATGAATACCACATGTACTGCAACTTGCAACCCACACATTTACTCCCCTTCCAATCTAGCAGGGACTGCACTGCCATGGAGCACTTGTTTAAATAAAGTGACATGCATAGGTGGGTTAGTTTTAGGAAAAGGTGATGCTTTAATTAATGAAGGTGAGAAAGGTGAGAAAGAGTGGAGTTAGGATAAATGTGAGTGAGGTATTAGAGTGGAAAGGGGAAATTAGTAGGTAGAGAGTTAAGGAGATGGATAAAGGAGATGTTCCTAGTTAAAATAGGAATGCATGTGCCATAGGGATTTAATGTTCATCAATGAATAATTTAAATTTTAATGGATTTTAATGCATGAAAAGTGGTATCTATGGTGATTGAAGGGGCATTAATGGTGATTGAGCCTTAATTAGCCCAATATTTCTCAAGTTGGCTTGCCACCTCATCCATATGCCATACAAATTTTAATTAACTCATTTAATGCTTTAAATCGAGAAGTGCACCCCTCTTTAATTAATGCAACACCAATGCCACATGTCACACTGAATCACTTCCAAATTTTGGAAACTGGCCCTGCCACTTGTCACCTTTGGAGCCAATCACCCCTGCTATTTATATGAACTGCTAAAAATAGGGCCTAACTCCTAAATTTTAGGAAAATGCCAAAAACATCGGGGATGACTAGGAGAACACAGTCGTGTGTCAAACATTTAAAAATAGACACTGCTAAAAATAGAATATCCTTGCATGTCAATGATATCATACTCATTGGATTCAGTTTTACAAGAAGATTCCAAATCTGCAATCAAAATTGGCATGTGAGCCATGGTGCTCCACCTGCTAAAAATAGAAATATCATGCATGTCACCCGAAAAAGGTCCAAAAGATCTAGAATGTCTCAAGGATCAACACTGTATGCTCAAACCTGCCCAAGCATACTATCAACTGAGTCTCTCAAACATTGTCTCCTAAAAATTACGGACACCTGTTGTATATAGACAACTCTCTCAATTGCATGGGAAACTGAGCTAGGTCTAACTCTGAAACAAAAACAAAAAACATGTATCGATCATGTATTTGTCTCTTATGGGAACCAACCTCTGACTCAACACAAGTGATAAAATATTAGAGAATCTCAGAATGTCAGCCAAAATAGTGCATGTTTACACTTAACCCTCAAGATTTTCAAGGGTGAAAATCTAGGGGTTAACAATGGTGACTCAAGGGATCCCCCTGTGGGATGTCGAGAACCATATGAATCTCTTTGTCTATAAAAATGAAATGATTCTATGTGATAATTTTGTAATATGTACCAATGATGATTTGAATAAATATGAAGCATTGTACCAAAATAGACCCCTTTAACTGCGTGGAAGGAGAAAGTCCATGTAAATTGATCAAGAAAAGCTTGTAAGATGACCTACAATACCAAAGCCTATTTTATGGGCAATGGAGTTGTTGTGACATGCAATACAACCCTCCATTTTCTTGTAATCTAATTGCAAAAACCCCTCCAAGCAAATTGAGCCCCTTTATTCTTTGGCTTTGAAAACCCTTCGACCTGTATATTCTTGATAGTTCCTTCTCCCTTTCCAAGCATGTTCTTCAAGATTCACATTTCATTCAAATTTGTTCCTCTCAATTTTAGACACTTAGAAAAATTTACATCTCAATTTTGGGTTTTTGGGTGAGTTAATGAAAACTCCTCTGATGCACATTAGAGGAGTTACCAAAAACTCCTTTGATGCACACACTACAACAAATCCCTGTTATTTGCTCCATTTTTTTCTTCCAAAGATTGTTTTAGTGTATTTTTCTCCAATTTTTTGAAAACGTCAGTGCTATTTCTGGCATTTTTTGTTGAAACTCTCTTGAAATTTCATGGAACGTATTCCAACATGCCCATCACCAATGTCACCCACCAATTTCATCTACAATTTCATCCACAGACATGTTTATTTCATCTTTTTGTATGTTTGAATCTATACCTGCATCTTCTATTTCATTTTGAATTTTTTCAGTAACCCATTCTAGTGTGCAATGTTTGCCCCATTCCCCTTGCAGATTAGTAGGAAATGGGGTATTCTTTGGGTTCGATCTCTTAAATTGTGTCCTTTCTTCTAACACTTCTTCTCTATTTTTATCATACAGATCAATCCATTTGTTCATAAAGTCCATGTGGTACATAATGAACCTGTTGAATATAACACTTTCGTCTATACCTATTACATGTCAACATGTTTATTTCAAAATCCAAAGGCCATTTTGTTAATTTGACAAATAAATTACAAAGCAAATTAATGATTGCAATAAAAACAACCACAATGATAATGAGTTTACTTACTAATTTCTACTTGAACACCATTAGATTGTGGGTTTTATCCATTGCATTGCCAATACCAATACCAATACCATTGCATTGCATTGCAGATACCAATACCATTGCATTTCCAATAACGTTGGATACCAATGTCAATACCATTGCATACCAATGCCAATACCATTGCATTGCCAATACCAATACCATTTTATTGCTAATACCACTACCAATACCACTACCAATACCATTTCCAATACCATTACATTGCCAATACCAATACCAATACCAATACCAATGCCAATGCCAATACCAATGCATACCAATGACAATACCATTGCCAATACCATTGCATAACAATGCATAATAAATACCATTTCCAATACCATTGCATACCATTGCATATCATTGCATACCAATACAAATACCATTGCATACCAATACCAATACCAATACCATTGCATACCAATACCAATACCAATACCATTGCATTGTCAATGCCAATACCAATACCAATACCAATACCATTGCCAATACCAATACCAATACCAATACCATTGCATTGACAATTCCAATACCAATACCATTGCATTTCCAATACCAATACTAATATGCATTTCCAACACCAATACCAATACCAATATGCAATTCCAATACCCTTATGCATTACCAATACCGATACCAATACCATTTCCGATACCATTGCCAATACCAATACCAATACCAATATCATTTCCAATACCAATACCATCACATTTCCAATACCAATACCAATACCATTGCATTGCATACCAATGCCAATACCATTGCATACCAATGCCAATACCATTGCATACCAATGCATAATAAATACCAATGCATACCATTGTTAGTACCATTGTATACCATTCTTAGTACCATTGTATACCATTGCATACCAATGCATAATAAGTTCCATTGCCAATACCATTGCATACCAATGCATAATAAATATCATTGCCAATACCATTCCATACCAATACCATTGCATACAATTGCATACCAATGCATAATAAATACCATTGCATACCATTTCATACCAATACCATTGCATACCAATGCATAATAAATACCATTTCCAATACCAATACCATTGTCAATACCATTGCATACCAATGCATAATTGCATACCATTTCCAATATCATTGCATACCAATACAAATACCATTGCATACCAATGCATACCATTGCATACCAATGCATACCATTGCCAATACCATTGCATACCATTGCATACCAATGCATAATAAATACCATTGTATATCAATGCATATTGTTGCCAATACCATTGCATACCATTGCCAATACCATTGCATACCAATGCATAATAAATACCATTGCATACTGATGCATACCATTGCATACCATAACATACCATACCATTGCATATCAATGCACACCATTGCTTACGGTCAATACCAATGCATACCATTTCATACCAATGCATAATACATACCATTCCCAATACCATTGCATACCAATACCATTACATACCAATACCATTGTATACCAATGCATACCATTGTCAATACCATTGCATACCAATGCATAATAAATACCATTTCCAATATCATTGCATACCAATACCATTGCATACCAATACCAATACCATTGCATACCATTGCGTACCATTGCATACCAATGCATAATAAATACCATTGCCAATACCATTGCATACCATTGCATACCAATACCATTGCATATCATTGCATACCAATGCATAATAAATACCATTTCCAATACCATTGCATACCAATTCATATCATTCCCAACACCATTGCATACCATTGTCAATACCATTGCATACCAATGCATAATAAATACCATTGCCAATACCGTTGCATACCATTGCATACCAATGGATAATAAATACCATTGCCAATACCATTGCATACCAATGCATAATGTTATCCCCATTTTGTGGATAACTAAGGAGATGGTGTCTCAAGGCCCTCAGGTTGCAGATATGGAGTGCCAAGAGACTACATGACCAACATTATGCTTTACACAGATGGAAAACATACTCACCACCATAGATGGTCACAAGTTTACAGATGGCATCCACCACACCATTTGGATTCCAGAAGGAAGTGGGCCTTGTTCCATGAGGTACAAGTCAGTATTATGGTAAGCATCATTTCAATACCTAAGCCATTTAATTATGTTGTATCTTAGATTGTTCTATATTTCATGACATGTGCCTGGAAATTATGCCTTTTTCCCTGCTTCATCTTGGTGGTTGACATTGTGCCCTAGTAAGTGGTCTTCTTTGGGAATGGGTTTGCTGCTAGGAAATCCCTTGATTAGCCATCATACCACTCCCAACCATACTTACCATTTTCCATCATGATTCCCCTTTGTTTCCTTATCTCTTGGGATTTTAGGGTGTATTGACCCAAAGAAAGGGTTTTCCCTCATTTTATGGGAAGAAGGGGCTAAAGGACCAAAGGGGTTGGTGTTGAGTAAAACATAAAATCCATATGTCAACCTTCTAGATGCTTCACCCAGGGATCACCCTAGAGATAAATAAAACACTCATCTATGAATAAAAGGGGACGCATAATATAACAAAGAAATTCCTGAAAGGTAGATTAAAGGATAGGAGGTCTCATCATGAGCCGACCTATCACATCCATGGATGTCTAGTGGTATGACATTGTCATTATCTGGTCACCGCGCCAGGGAAATGGCTCTCAGCTGCATGGCTAAGAGAAAGGGGGTCTCATCACGAGTCATCCTTATCATTTCTATTAGGCATTTTTGTGTGACATTGCCACCATATGGTCACCATGCCAGGGTAGTGACCTTCAATCTCTCATTGTGATAAAAAATAAAATATAAAGAAAGAAATATAAAAGGAAAATAATGGGCTTGGAAAAAATGCATTGCGGATGAAGATACCATACACCCTCTACAAAGGCACCCATGAATGAGACACTACGACCCCTAGTATGAAATGATCCCAATTCCCTTTGAGTCTTGACCCTATCCACCTCATGCACTTTACATGGCTTAGATAGGGACCTACTAGAGGCTCTCCTTGACCTAGGACAAGATCTACCCAACAGGACACCTCGTCAACCCTCTCATACTTAAGCTTGACAAGTCACATAGTTTCTTTGAGTTGTTAATTGTTTGATATTGTAATATTTGATGCACATGCTTTGATGGCTTGTTTATTGATTAGATCCACTTATCATGATGTTATGATTTGAGATCCTTGGAGGGTGTGTCCATTTGTTTTTGCAGGACCTAGTTGGTGGACAATTTTGGGAGAACAAGCCTAGCTTGGGATTCCATGGGGCTACAAGCCCACCGGTTGGATGCAATGGGCCTGCATGCCATGTGAGAGAGATATGACTTGGACGGCCTTGATGATGACTTGGATGACCTATCCCTCCCATTGAATGCTAAACGATTTTCCCATGAAGGGAAAAATGTCCCATTTCTTTGCATGACGTCATGGTATTGGGGGTTTGGGCTTGGTGGTGAGGTGCCACTCACTTACACTTGGATGTAGAAGAAAGTTTTCACAAATAAAGGATCATCTAGATTCTTGGCACATGGCCTTGGGAGGCCCTTCCATCCTTCTCCGGCACCAACAACCCCTTCAAAGTGGAAAAACGTCCCCTAAAGGGGTGACATCATCCTTAATTAAGGTATAATTTGTGAAAAAGATGAAATTTTAAGTGAATTGTTTAATATTATTGTGTTAATGGGGAAATATTAGGGTTGTTGACCCCTAATCTTGTGTTTTACTCCTTATTTTGTGGACAAGCCATGTTGGCTAATTTTTGTATAAATATAGATCATAAGATCTCATTTTGAAACATAACTTTCCTCTCACAATAGGTATTGGTCTGAAATTTTTGGCCCCCTTAGATATTTATCTCTTTTTCACTTGTGTATGACTGAAATGTTGAATGGTTAATGGAAGAAGTGATGTGCTAGCCTTGGAAGGTTAATTTTTAGCTCTTGTGGTGGATTGTCTTAGCATCTCTCTTGATCTTGGTATGTTTTTTACTCTTTTTCTATCATTTTATTCAAGTCAAGTATTGTTTGTGCTAGGAGTTAGGTGGGAAGTATAAGGGCATACACCCCCACCATAGTCTTCACCATTTTTTCTTCATTTTATTGCTTCATCTCATTGACAAGGGTTTGCTAAGAGAAGTATAAGGGCATACATCCTCTTAGCTTAAACCCTAGCTTAGAGAAACTTGTCTTGGGAAGTAAAAGGACTTACACTCCCAAGGAGGTAGCTTCTCTAAGCTCCTTGTGACTCCATTAACCCAATAGTAAAGGCACTAGTCATATTTTTAATGCATTGGAGATATAAATTATTGCATTGGGAAATGTGAATTTCAATATTTTTACTTCTTGCAAAAGTGGATTGTTTTCCTTGTGCCTTGGGCACCTGATAGCCATTAGGTCATCCTCATCCAAGGGCTACTTATTTATATTTTTGAAAATTTGCATCTTCAGCCATTAGGGCTGCAGAAACCCTAACATACTTGCTTAAACAACTCTCTTATCAACCATTAGTTTTGTCTCAAACTTTGCACACATACTCTCCTAGTCCTAACGCACTTTTTGGAAACGTTTGAAGGAATTCTAGTGGCTGATTTTTTCTCTGTAATACATTGAATGTTACATCCATAAGGCTGATATAATTTTTTGCAGACAACTGTTTACAACAATCTTATCTTTTGTGTTAGAATTTGGGATTTTCATCTTGAGTTTAGCTAGTTTTTCTCTTGCATTTTCTATTTGATATCTAGCACTTATTGGGAAGATTATAGTATAATTTATTTGCTGATATATATATTTTTTTACTGCTGCAAATTAGGGACGGCAATCTTAACTTGTTGATCCAAATAACATATACTCTTACAAGCTATGTTTTCTTGTGTCTCAGGAAGGTACAATCATCTAGCAAAACACTATACTTGTGGGGTAGCCTTTACTTGAATTATAAGGCATATTTCCATACCCTTACTTCCATTTAGAATTGACCTATAGGGGATCCTTTTCCACTTCCTTCCATCTCTGTATCAATCCCCCTAGGGTCACCAGGATCACCTGCCTAGAGTAACCTAGTCACCCTTGAAGTGAGGGACCTACATCGAGGTGAGATTGGGTGTAGGATTCCCATAGTTTTAGCACTTGTTTCCTTGGTTGGGTCGGTATTTTCCCAACCTACGACTTGTGCCATAAAATTTTGGCGTCGTTTCCAGGAAGGATTTTTAATCCTCTTTTGAACCCTAACGACACTTTGGTAAGCTATCCCAAAAGTCATTTTCTTATCTTACCTAGCAACTCCACCAAAGGGACATTCCCTTTCCACCTTATCGAAAAAACACCTTTCCTAAGAAAGGGCTTGTCTGGAGACACCACATGCCACCAAAGAAATGTACAACCAACAAAACCCCCACGGGTTGCAAAGCACCACCCAAAGGTCCTAGTCCCCCAAATTCCCTCGTCCCTCATAATTTCTCCTCTACCTCTCCTAACCCTCCATCCTCACCTGCTATTTCCACACCTCTGACTTCACCTATACCCACCTCACCAAGCACTACCTAGAGGCTGCAAAACAAAGAGGCACACAAACCTTTGGACATAACGAATATCCCTGGATCCGCATAAACTCCCAAAGGAATTCAAAGAGTGGATTCACACCTTTTCAGGAGAGGACCTTACTAAACCGTAATATCAATTGTATCTCTTCTTGCGTAGTTTAGAATCCTGTGACCAAGACGAGTATATCCTAATGAAACGTTTCTCTTACACTTTCATTGGGAAGGGAAAGGAGTGGTTTGAAAACATTCCCCCAGGAATAATCACAAACTGGAACTTCTTTCAAGAGACTTTTACCAAAAGATTCGAGAAAAAGAAATATTACCAATCCTTATGTAATCAGCTTCACAACTGCAAGAGAGGAACATGGGAAGACATAAGGGATTTCAACGATAGGATTAACACCCTCATAATATTTTTCCCCAATATTTGAAAACTCCTCCAGCTTCCATTCTTAAGTTATATATTTAAAATATGAAAGATCCATATGGGGGACTGGTAAGGGAATGCCCTACCACTCTTTTTGAAGCTTAGGAAAGAGACCGTGAAATAGAAGAAAACTCGGCTGCTTCTTTTGTACAAGGACAAAAAGACCCCAAAAGGCTCTTCAGATTAATCAGATTGATGACTTTGTTTCACCAAAACTTCCCGCAGATGTCAGAATTTACCTACAAGAGGAACAAGAGAAAGAAGCTAATAGGGCAGTGTGTCCCATGGTCAACCTCTTACAAGAAAAGAGGGAGAGAACTCCAGAAAAAACACCTCACCCACAAAATGATATTTTTGAATTAGAAAATAAACGAGCCACGGAGTTGGCCGAAGGGAAATTCTCACAATAATTTCGACAGATCTTTGTAGAACCTCTGGGAAAAGAAAGTGAAAACAACAAAGTCAAAGAGAAAGTGTCTCCCTAAGACAGTACCAAAACTGAAAATACCATGAGTCGTGACAACAAAAACCATCAGGTTCTCGAAGAAGGAATAGACAACATGTTTATTATGGTAGATTCCCCCTTCATAGATGAAGAAAGAAAAGAAGGGTCTCGGGGCTTAGATTTTGATGGTGCACACTCAAATGTGGGCTCAGGTGCAAGAATAGTCCTGAGGTCACCAGATAACAAGACCACCCTTTTCTCATACAAACTATAATTTGACTACATGAATAACATTGTTGAGTACACAGCCCTTATCCTAGGCATCAACCTGGCCATCGATATGAACATCAAGAACCTCCATGTAAAAGGGGACTCCTATCTAATTGTTTCACAAGTCAACAAGAAGTTTTTTGCAAAGAAACCAAGGTTAAAACAATATATAGATGTTGTCTGGGATGCCATAAAGATATTTGACAACTTTTCCATTGAGGCCATCCCTAGGGAAGAAAGTCACTTGGAAGATAGTCTTGTTGTCTCCGCTTCAAACTTACAACTTTCCAAAGAAATCGATTTATACAAGGTAGAAGTCAACTTCAGACCTTTGTTACCTGACAACTTGGAACATTGGAAAGTTTTTGAGAATGACAATCAAAGTCTTCGTTTTCTACAAAATGAGGGAGAATTCTCTGAAGCCCAAATAAACTTGTTGGTTGAGAAAGAGAAAATTGAGATCATCAATGTAACAGATGGGCCCCTACCCAAATTAATCATTCTGTTGGAAAACCTCTTTGACCAAAATGATATGTACAAAGGGAAACCTTCAATTAAAATCAATGACGAGATTATTGAATGCAACATTGGAATCGAAGAACCCCCGAAGTTGATCAAATTTGGTAAAGGAACAATGGTTGATAAGAGGGAAAATCTCACTACATTGATAAGAGAGTTCAAGGATGTTTTCGATTGGTATTATGAAGATATAAATGCCTACTGGGAGGATGCTATACAACATGCCATCCCCCTCATTGATGGCGCAAAACCTTTCAGACAAAATCTCAAACAAAGGAACCCAAAGGCTGCCCCACAAGTATAGAAAGAGTTACACAAGATGGTTGAGAAAGGAATAATTGAACCAATTAGATACTCATCATGGGTGTCTAATCCAGTCATTGTAAGGAAGAATACCGGTGAAATAAGAATATGTGTAGACTTCAGAAACTTAAACCAAGCTTCGCTCAAAGACAACTATCCCTTACCAAACATAGAATATATTTTTCAAAGGGTAACCGGTGCAGAGATGATGTCCATGCTTGATGGTTTCTCGGGGTATAACAAAGTCTTGGTAAAGGAGGATTATCAACTCAATACTTCTTTTACCACCCCTTGGGGAACCTATAAGTATTTACAAATGCCTTTCGGACTCACCAACACAGGGTCTAATTTTCAACGAGCCATGGATTATGCCTTCAGAGATGTAATTGGAAAGCTCATAGAGATGTATCAAGATGATATAACCGCCATTTCTAAAATGAGAGAACAAAATATTCATCATTTAAGATCTTTCTTCCAAAGATGTAGGGAATTTTGTATCTCTCTCAACCCTAAGAAATCATTTTTTGGTGTTGACAAGGGTAAGTTACCGGGACACATCATTTCTAAATATGGAATCACAATAGATCCTGCCAGGGTTGAATCCATCAAGAAAATCCCTCTCCCTAAAGATAAGAAAGCCTTGAAATCCTTCTTCAGCCAAATTAACTTTATCAGGATATTTGTTCCAAACTTTTCCGAAATTATTAAACCCCTTAACATGTTACTGAAGAAGGACGCCCATTTTTAGTGGGAAAGTGAAGGTAGGATATCTTTTGAACATATTAAGGAGGCAATAACTGTCACACCTGTCTTGGTTAGCCTAAAATTCTCCAAGGACTTCATCATTTTCTCCTTTGATTGAAAGGATACCATCACAGGTGTGTTGTTACAAAATAATGATCAAGGGGATGAACAACCAATAGATTTCATGAGAAAGAATCTTAGGGACTTAGAATTGAACTACACCATCATGGAAAAACAAGATTATGCTCTTGTCAAGTCTCTCAAACATTTTCGAACCTATGTGGGATACAACAAGATCAAGGCCTTTGTCCCCTACCCCATTGTGAAGGATGTCTTATCACAACAATATTGCCTTGGATCAAGGGGAAAATGGGTGTCACAAATATAGGAATACGATTTGGAAATCAAGCCAACTAAGATAATTAAATGACAAGGTCTGGAAAAAATGATGGCAAAAATAAATCAAGAGGTCATTGAGGTAGGACCAAGGGAGCAAGTCAACATCATCGTAAGTGAGATTGAAAACAATGAATGGTATTCTGACATCATTTATTACTTAAAGAGCCTCACATGCCCTGATCATTTGGTGGAACATAAAAGAAGGGCCCTAAGACTCAAATCCATGAAGTATTTCCTAACAGAAGAGGGTCTCGGTTGGAGAAATCCAGATGGGGTGATTCTTAGATGTGTTGATAAAGAAGAAGTTGATAAGTTAGTCACAAAACTCCACACGGGACATTGTGGAGGCCATTTTGTAGCACGCACCACAACCCATAAGATTTTAAGAGAAGGGTATTATTGGCCTACTATTGTTTCTGACACACATCGATATGTTAGAGCTTGTCACCCATGTCATTTTTTTACTGGCAAGCAACGCCTCCCTACCCTTCCCATTAAACTGATCATTTTAGAAGCACCCTTTCAACAATGGGGAATGGATTTCATCAGTGAATTCAAAGACAATTCTAGTAATGGGTATCGATGGATTTTGACTACCACTGATTACTTCACCAGATGGGTGGGAGCTATCCCAACCAAGAAAGCAATGAAATAAGTCATGATGAATTTCCTTGAGGAAAAGATTGTTACTATATTTGGTGTCCCTGCTAAGATAACCATCGACATTACCAAAGCCTTTAGCTCAATGGCACTTAATGAGTTTTGTTTCAAGTATGGGTTTGTTTTATCACACTCTTCAAATTACTATCCTCAAGGAAATGGATTGGAAGAATCCAACAAAAAAAACATCATGAACATTGTAAAAAAGACTGTTGGGGAGAACAAAAAGAGTTAGGATAGGAAGATCAAGTATGCTTTGTGGGCCGACCGCACAACCACCAAGACTTCTATTGGAAATACTCCTTTTGAGTTGCTGTGTGGATTTGAGGCTCGCTTGCCTATAAATGTCCAAATTCCAGCACTACAAATAGCCCAACAATTTAGTACAGATAAGAAAGCATTGCAGGCACGAATCGATCAACTTGTAGAATTGGATGAGACTCAAAGAATGGTCTTCGATCAAATGGAAAGGAATTAGGAAAAGGTAAAGGGAACTTTTGATCGAAAAAAAAGACAAAGAGACTTCAAGGTAGGGGATCAATTTCTACTTTGGGACAAAAGAAGAGAAAAACCAAGAATGCATCAAAACTTTGATAGTCTTTCGCTAGGCCCCTACAAAATAGAGGAAGTGTCTGAACCAAACTCTTTCTACTTATCCACAAAAAATGGGAGGAGGATGCCACTACTAGTAAATGGATCTCTCCTCAAACATTATTTCTAGGGTGGCTCATGACTTCTTTAGGGATCGTTCCCCAGGTAAGTAGGTAAGTCATTTTGATTCCCTGCATTTATATCTTGATTGCTCATACTATTTTAGATGCATTTCATTTTCATTTTAATCTACTTGCATATTGATTTCATGCTTAGTTTAAAAGTTTTGAAAAAAAGTCAAAATTTTCTTTTCTAGTTTAGTGGGTTTTGATATATGAGAACAAGTATGAGTAGGCCATCTTGCACTTGACAGTTTGATGTTTACTTGTAGGAACAGGTCTACCAGGAGATGTTCTGGTTCTCATGCACTCTATGACGAGAACATGTCCCCAATTAGGAGCCAGATATTATCCCCATTTTGTGGATAACTAAGGAGATGGTGTCTCAAGGCCCTTAGGTTGCAGATATGGAGTGCCGAGAGACTACATGACCAGTAGTATGATTTGCATAGATGGAAGACCCACTCACCACCATAGATTCTCACAGGTTTACATATGGCATCCACGACACCAGTTGGCTTTCAGAAGGTAGTGGGCCTTGCTCCATGAGGCACAAGTCAGTATTATGGTAAGCATCTTTTCAATACCTAAGCCATTTGATTATGTTGTATCTTAGATTGATCTAGATTTCATGATATGTTCTTGGACATTATTCCTTTTTCCATGCTTCACCTTGGTGGTTGACATCGTGCCCTAGTAAGTGGTCTTCTTTGGGAATGGGTTTTCTGCTAGGAAATCCCTTGATTAGCCATCGTACCGCTCTCATCCATACATACCATTTTCCATCATGATTCCCTTATGTTTCCTTATCTCTTGGGATTTTAGGGTGTATTGACCCAAAGAAGATGTTTTCTGCAAGATACCAGATATATAAAATATGCAGAACAGAAACACCTGATCTCCCTCTGCAAATTGTCGTTCCGAGCGACCTTGATCTGCTTGCTGCTTCATTCTGTTCTGGGCCATG
>JASDQU010751501.1:46715-60411 GCA_032191745.1 Picea mariana
AAGTATGCATTTTGGAGCATAAGGATGAAGACATATATACAAGAACATGGATTTGAAATTTGGCAATCAATTGTAGATGGATACAAAGTACCAACAGTTCTGCCAACAAATGAAAAAGTAATGAAACTCAGTCAAAATAATTCCAAAGTCACAAATGCACTTCTGAATGGTCTTGGTGAAATGGTATTCACCAAAGTTGCACATTGTAAATCTGCTAAAGATATTTTGGACAAAAGTCAAAGCAGCAAAGCTTCAAACTTATAGAGGTCATTCCGAACAACTAAAGATGAAGGAAGATGAGAATATTGCAGCTTACTTCTTATGAATCGATGAAACAGTAAATGCAATCATAGGATTGGGAGAAGAAATTCAAGAATCTGTAATTGTTCAAAAGGTACTAAGATATCTTCCTATGAGATTTGACCCTAAGATATCAGCACTAGAAGAAAGAGCAGATCCAAACTGAATAAGCATGGATGAACTACATGGAATCTTCACAGCATATGAAATGAGAATTGAACATAAAAATCCAGATGTAAAAAAAACATCCAAAATATCAAAGCAAAAGGGAAAGCAACAAGAAAATGAACATAGAAGCAATAGTGACGTCTCAAAAGATGATGAAGAAGTGTCCAACTTTGTCAGAATAATGAACAAGGGAACCAACGGTAGGTATAGAGGTAAGATTCCTTTAATTTGTTTTAATTGTGATGGTATTGGTCATTTTGCTAACAAATGTCCTCATAAGAAAAAGAGAAATGATGAAGGTGACTTGTTGGCCCTTGGTCAGATATTAAGGAAGAAATAAAAATCAAGGAAGAAGAAAGACAAAGTATGAAGTGCATGAAAGGCACACACACCGAGGAAGGGTCGAAGTAGCTAAAGAAGAAAAATAGATGGAGCGAAGTAAAGGAAAGCAAGTCGTTGAAAGAGAAGATCAAGGAATACAACACAACAAGGAAGATGGATCATTGAAAAGTCAGGAAGCATAAGAAGACACCAATGGGTGATGTGTATCACCTCGCGGAGAAGAAAGAAGAACAGGTCAGTGAAGTCCTTAAAAGGCGGGTTTTGGTACTGTTGGTGCAAGTTTGATCAAACTAGGGTCCTTCTCAGGTTACCAATAAAAGGTACCGAGTAGTCTAGAGTGCTGGCATTTTCATCTCCTCTGAAGAGAAGAAGTCTCACCCAAAGTGTTGCTGAGACAATTAGATAGGGAAGGGTAAGGAAAAGGCATAGGAGGATTCACAGAACCTTCAGGACTCATCCTGACCTTGCACAAGATATATAGCTATCAACCAGATCTAAACTCATGTGTGCAATAATCGAACCTACTTAAGTTGAAAAAAATCCTTTAAACATAGAACCATCACGAGGAACACATAAACCGTAAATAAGTATTGTAATGCATGAGTAAAAAACAAGACGACATAGCATAATTTGAAAAATTATATCCTTCCTTATATTATCTTTAGAATCTCCCTTCATTTACAATCTCAGAACCATACAATAATGTTCTTATTATAGACTCTTGGCTTTTGGACTCATGTCGCAGAGCTCTAACTCTCAAAAAGCGTACAGACTACATTACAGACTTAGATCTTATTTGACTCAACCGATGCCAACCTCACAGGAATGGAAAGATACATCACTTCGCACAGATCGACCACAATAAAAGAGATGGGGGACTGAACTTCACTAGTTAGGGAAAGGGAGGGTCAAAAGTCAAGGGAATATTATATTAATATTTCCTAAAAATGTAAAGTATGGATAATTATTTTATCCTAAGTTCTAAAGTTGGGGACAAGTGGACCAAAGTAACTTCCGATATAACAAGTGTCAAGTTGAAGACATGCATTCATATCATGGGGGGACTTAGCTCATTTGAGGGGAATTTTCCAAGGGAATATTCGGACCAGAGCCTGACCATCATTCTCACCATCACTTTTCACGAAGAGTTCACAGTGATTCTTTTCCACACTCATTTATCCAGTCAATGATTTTCCATGACCATTTTCACTCATGCATTCTGTTATCCTTGAGATAGCCATTTCACCATTCCAAAGCCTGTTTCCATAGCCCTTTTTGGTTGGTGTACCTGGTTAGCTTGGAGCAAGATTGAAGAAGTGGGTTGTCAGGCCCGTGAGCAATTCTCCGAGCGAGAGAATTGTTGGGGAATGATTCCCAAAGGTGCTAAAATACAGTTACAACGCTCTGAGACTTCCGGTCTAGCCTGTTGCTGAAGCCCTGGAAGGGAAGTGGGGCAGCTGAGGGACTGTTGAGTAGAGAAGGGGCACACTTCCTTGGGTGGGATAGGCATGTGGGGAATGAGAGGCTGTAGGCTGTTAGTTGAGTAAGCACCTGAGACGGAGTCTTTCCTGTTTTCCTTAAGCCTTAGCCTGGATAGGAACCCTTTACCCTGGGTGGAGTTCGGTCCCAGCTTGGGGGTGACTCACTGTTGAGAGTGATGAACATTGTAGTCTATGGCTGGGAGGTTCGTGGATGGTTTGTACATAGTTGGTGACAATATTTCTAAGATAAGTACCAATTGCATGATAAAATGATATGCTGCTTTTTTATTTACATGCCTATGTTATGATTTATCATATATGTGATTATAATTGCTTGTGTGTTTATGAGTAATTTCTTGTAAGTGTTGCATATCTGTAGTTACCGTTATTTCAATATAAAATTCATATGTTATAGAAAGTAAATTGTTATTTATGTTAAAAGCTTCCGCAAGAATGTTGTATGTATATGTTTTAGTTGCATGCAGTTTAAAGAGTAAATATAGGTGGCATAGTTCAGTTGATTACTGGGTATGTTACCGTATGTTCCACAGTAGGGGAATGAAAGAGTTCCCTAGAGTAGAATGGCTGGGCCTGTTAAGGCTGGGAATGTTGTCGACTGGTGTCAGAGCATGAGTGGTTGCTTTGGAGTGGCGCACTCCGGCCAATGGTTGGCTGGGGGAACGTTACAGTAGTGGAAGTCCACTGGCTGTTGAATGCTCTGAGCGGGTCTCTACCTCCTCCTATGTTGATGGTCTTGGCATGATCCTCAACCTCAATGCTGAGGGTAGGAAAGTCTTTCCTCATAGACATGAATGGAATGAAAACCAAGGCAGATTTAAACATCTTGCCTTTAGGTTCCTATGACTGTCTAATTGGAATGGATTGGTTGGACCAACATCACACTCTCTTATATTGTCACAACAAAGCATTTACTTGCCTAGATGAGGAAGGGAAAATAAGGAAGGTACAGGGAATTCCCAGGGTAGTAACCATTAGAGAAATTTCAGCATTGCAGTTGAAGAAATGTTACAGAAAAGGATATCAAATATGTGCAGCTCATTTGGCAGAGACACCTAAAGATAAGGTGCCAAATTTGGAAGATTATGCAGTCCTGGAATATTTTGAGGATGTGTTCAAGAAGGTACCCAGACTACCCCCAAGGAGAGACATTGATTTCTCTATAAATTTAATGCCTGGAGCAACACCAGTATCAAAGACTCCTTACAGAATGAGTACACTAGAATTGAAGGAGTTGCAAATGCAACTTGAAGAACTTCTGAAGAAGGGGTATATATGCCCAAGCGTGTCACCTTGGGGTGCCCCAGTCTTGTTTGTGAGAAAGAAATATGGAACACTAAGGTTGTGCATTGACTTCAGACAGTTGAATAAAGTGACTATTAAGAACAAGTATCCTCTACCAAGGATTGCTGACCTCTTTGATCAATTGAAGGATACAAAGATATTTTCAAAGATAGATCTCAAATCAGGATACCATTAAGTAAGAATTAAAGAAGAATGTATTAACAAGACCACCTTTAGGAGAAGGTATGGTCATATGAGTTCACAGTGGTACCATTTGGGTTGTCAAATGCACCAGCTATTTTCATGTGCTTAATGAATGGTGTTTTCCGAGAGTATTTGGACAAGTTTGTCATTGTCTTTTTAGATGACATTCTTATATATTCCAAGCCAGAGGAAGACCATGAACATCGTTTGAGGATGGTGTTGCAAGTATTAAGGGAACGTCAATTATATGCCAAATTGAGCAAGTGCTCATTTTATCAAAAACAGATTCATTATTTGGGGCATATCATTTCAAAGGATGGGATAGTAGTGGATCCTGAGAAGATAGAGGCCATTAGAGAATGGTCATCACCAAAGAATGTGACAAAGGTGAGATCATTCATGGGTCTTGCAGGTTACTACAGAAGATTTATTGAAGGATTCTCAAAGATTGCACACCCAATCACTTCTTTGCAAAGAAAGGGAGTGAAGTTTCAGTGGACACTAGATTGTGAGAAAAGTTTCCAACACTTGAAAGAATTATTGACAAGTGCTTCAATATTAAGGATCGCAGACCCAAAAGAAGAATTCATCGTATGCACCGATGCATGTAATGAAGGACTTGGTGGAGTCCTCAGTCAAAATGGGTTTGTCATATGTTACGAATCAAGGAAGTTGAAGGATCATGAAAGAAACTGTGCCACTCACGGTTTGGAATTAGCAGCTATAGTGCATGCCTTGAGGAAATGGAGACACAACCTCATGGGAAAGAGGTTTGAGCTAAGAACGGACCACAATGGTCTAAAATATTTATTTGATCAGCCAAATCTAAATGTTAGACAAATCATATGGTTACAATTTCTAAGCGAATATGAGTTTGATATAAAACATATCAAGGGGAAAGAGAATAAAGTGGTTGATGCACTCAGCAGGAAGGCGCATGAGTTACATGCTACAATAATTAGCATGTACCAAATTGATGTTAAAAGAAAAATTATGGAGGCTACAAATGCAGATCTGCAGTACAGAGAATTGGTAGCAATGCTACAGCAGGGTAAGATGCTTTGGAAGGTGGATGATTATAAGTTGGGGATAGATGGAATACTGTTGCGCAAGAACAATATTTTTGTTCCAAATGTCCAGGACTTGAAACGTATGATTTTGCATGAAATGCATAATGTTCCTTATGCAGGACACCCTGGATATCAAAAAACCATGGTAGCGATCAAGAACCATTACTTTTGGAAAGGTATGAAGAAAGAGATCGTCGAGTACTTCATTAGATGTATGGAATGCCAAAAAGTGAAAGCCGAGAATAGGCACCCAACAGGGTTGTTGCAACCTTTAACCATTCCTGAATGGAAGTGGGAAGTGGTGACAATGGATTTTATTACGGGATCGCCTAGAACAAGCAAGCTGCATGATTTGATCATGGTGGTGGTGGACAAGCTTACAAAATCTGCCCATTTTATTCTACTGAAAACTACACACAAGGCAACAGAGGTTGTTAATATTTTCATGAAGGAAGTGGCATGATTGCACGAGATTCCTAAAACAATTGTGTCTGACAGAGACCTGAAATTCACCTCGAATTTCTGGAAAGGATTGTTCAAAGGATTCGGAACGAATCTGAACTTTAGTACAACTTATCATCCTGAGTCTGATGGACAGACAAAAAGGGTGAATAGGGTGATAGAAGATATACTGAGAATGTATGTGATGGAAAAACCATCAAAATGGGAAGAATACCTACACTTGGTAAAATTTGCGTACAACAATGGGCATCGGGCATCATTGAAGATGAGCCCATTTGAATCACTTTACGACAGAAAGTGCAATACTCCAGTGAGTTGGGATAATCCAATCGATAGGACAATAGTTGGGCCAGAGTTTCTCAGGGATATGGAGGACCAGATGACAAAAATTAAGTAGAATTTAAAAGCTACCCAAGACAGATAGAAAAGTTATGCCGATAAGAACAGAACCCATAGAGAATTCAAAGTGGGTGATCATGTTTTCCTGAAAGTGAAAGCTAACAGGAGTTCCTTGAAGCTGGGAAGTTGTGCCAAGTTGGCAGATAGATTTTTTGGGCCTTTTGAAATCCTAGAGAGGATTGGTCCAGTTGCTTATATGATTCCATTTCCTACATCTATGTCTGTTCATAATGTCTTCCATGAATCATTTCTAAATAAATATATACATGATGTTAATCATGTTATTGATTGGAATGTGATTCAGGTGGAGCAAGAATGCACTTTTCAAGTGCATCCGGTGCGCATATTGGACCGGAAATTCAAGCAGCTCCGGAACCGAGCTATAGGGCTTGTAAAGGTTCAATGGACCTGGTACAATCCTGAGGATGCTACTTGGGAGCATGAAGATGCAATGTGAACAGAATACCCACATCTTTTTGAAGATTTTTGAAAACTCTGTTATATATGAGTGTATGATGCACTGAGGACAATGCATAAATAAGGGGAGGGGATTGTAATATCCCTCGACCGAACCCAATTGTAAATGTAATATAAATATACTTAAGCTGGTGAGCTGTTTTGACCTCATTTGGTAATGCACATCATGTGGCATAGTCCGCGCATGAACTGTGCAGTAAAATGATGTAATATGCACATTCCAGGATACCGCGCGCAGTAACTAAGGTGCGCATAGTATGGAGGACAAAAAACCTCATGTATATGATATGTGTTATAGGCTGGTGAGCCGGTTATTATAAGTTGGGATGCTTATGTTTGGTATTAGGCCAGAATGCCTAGATGTCAAGGGCCAATGCGCCTACTTTGTACATGACTTGTGATTAATATAAAATACATTGTTGCACACAGACTGACCATGATAAAAGAGATGGGGGACTGAACTTCACTGATTAGGGAAAGGGAGGGCCAAAAGTCAAGAGAATATTATATTAATATTTCCTAAAAACGTAAAGTATGGATAACTATTTTATCCTAAGTTCTAAAGTTGGGGATAAGTGGACCAAAGTAACTTCCGATATGACAAGTGTCAAGTTGGGGACATGCATTCATATCGTGGGGGGACTTAGCTCATTTGGGGGGAATTTTCCAAGGGATTTTCCAGACCAGAGCCTGAACATCATTCTCACCATCACTTTTCACGAAGAGTTCACAGTGATTCTTTTACACACTCAGTTATCCAGTCAACGATTTTCCATGACCATTTTCACTCATGCATTCCGTTATCCTTGAGACACCCATTTCACCATTCTGGAGCCTGTTTCCATAGCCCTTTTTGGTTGGTGTACTTGGTTATCTTGGAGCGGGATTGAAGAAGCAATTTGTCAGGCCCGTGAGCAATTCTCCGAGCGAGAGAATTGCTGCGGATAGATTCCCAAAGGTGCTAAAATGAAGCTACATCGCTCTAAGACTTCTGGTCTGGCCTATTATTGAAGCCCTAGAAGGGAAGTGGGGAAGCCGAGGGACTGTTGAGTAGAGAAGGGGCACACTTACTTGGGTGGGATAGGCATGTGGGGAATGTGAGGTTGTAGGTTTTTAGTTGAGTGAGCACCTAAGATGGAGTCTTTCCTGTTGTCCTTGAGCCTTAGCCTAGATAGGAACCCTTTACCCTAGGTGGAGTTCAGTCCTAGGTCGGGGGTGACTCACTGTTGAGAGTGATGAACAATGTAGTCTATGGCTGGGAGGTTTGTGGATGGTCTGTACGCAGTTGGTGACAATCTTTCTAAGATAAGTACCAATTGCATGATAAAATGATATGTTGCTTTGTTATTTACATGCCTATGTTACAATTTATCATATATGTGATTATAATTGCTTGTGTGTTTATGAGTAATTTCCTGTAAGTGTTGCATATCTGTAGTTACCGTTATTTCAATATAAAATTCATATGTTACATAAACTAGTAAATTATTGTTTATGTTAAAAGCTTCTACAAGAATGTTGTATGTATATGTTTTAGTTGCATGCAGTTTAAAGAGTAAATATAGGTGGCATAGCTCAATTGACTACTGGATATGTTACCGTATGTTCCACAGTAAGGGAATGAAAGAGTTCCCTAGAGTAGCATGGTCGGGCCTGTTAAGGCTAGGAATGTTACTGACTGGTGTCAGAGCATGAGTGGTTTCTCTGGAGTGGCACACTCTAGCCTGTGGTTGGTCGGGGGAATGTTACAGCAGTGGAAGTCCACTGGTTGTTGAATGCTCTGAGCGGGTCTCTACCTTCTCCTCTATTGATGGTCTTGGTGTGATCCTCAACCTTAGCGCTGAGGGTAGGAGAGTCAGAATGTTTGTTCTGGCTATGCATAGTTGCATTAGCTCTGCACATTGCTGAGGGTTTTGGAGAACCTACTCCATCTGTTCTCGCACAGATGTCACACTCTGCCCGGGTGTTGATTCTGGTTCCTTCTAAACCTCTGGTATTTCCTGCCTTCTTGTTGCATCTTCTTTCTTTGTGGTGATTTCTTGGGCACCCTCATCCTTGGCTGATAAGGGGTTTTGATGGATGCTTTGGGCTTGTGGCTCCTCCATGGTTTGGGTATCCTTTTCTTGCAAAAAGGGCCTAGTCTGTTGTTTCTGGATGGTTGAGTTCAGATTAGCCAGCTGCATGCTCAGATTTGATACTTCAGGTTTTGGATCAGAAACTTTTGGTCCTGACTTAGGAAATTCTTAGGTTAATTATGGGAGTTCTCACTCCACTTGCTTTGGTCGATCGAGTTGCATTGGCTCTGGGTTTGTGATTTTGGGTGGACTGGTGGTTTCTGGAGGTGGCGACTGGGGTTGTGGTGAAGACGGAGGGTGCTCAATGATGATTGTGGATGGAAATGTTTCAGGCTCAAGGTCGTCCTGAATGTGGATGATGGGGCTTGCTCTGATAGCTGCGCGGATGTGGGGGGTTGTTGATGCAATAGTTTGGGGGTTCAGAGGTTGATTCAGTGAAACCCCAGTTCTGAGCTTCTTCACCGCTGGTTCGATACTGAACACGGCACTCGAGATGTTGTTGACATCCTCACCTGAAAAAACGACGTTAGCTGGCAACCGCTAGAGGACGAACAACATTCTTTTCTTATGCTCCAATGGATGCGTCTCATCTTCCTCCTCAGAGTATGATTGCACCAGAGCTTCTTTATTCCGTGGCTCTGAGCTTGTGCTCGGTCCTATCCCTATTTCTTTGTCTTTCTTCTTTAGTAGCTCGATCGATAAGATGTAGTGCATCCCCGACTTGCGTGGGTTGCATTTGACCACTGCCCATGACATGACCTCTTTGTCGAAGGCCTCTTTGTCCAGGTAGAACGGTAGCATCCTTGGATGGAAGTCTTCCTTTCTAACATGCCGAGGCCATACAAATGTATGATGTTGGTTCATGTTGAAGGCAATATTTTTCGTATTGCAGTTGAGAAGTTCCTGCGGAATACACAGCCTCTATGTTGCGTCTATTAGGCCATTGTACCACTTAGAAAATGTTGCAGCGTTGAAAGATGCACTTTGTTAACACCATAATTTGCAACCTATTTCATAGGTGTTATCACATATAGTTGTCAAGGGTAGCA
This sequence comes from Picea mariana, assembly GCA_032191745.1. Lineage (NCBI taxonomy): Eukaryota > Viridiplantae > Streptophyta > Pinopsida > Pinales > Pinaceae > Picea > Picea mariana. The sequence continues at coordinate 56,045 of JASDQU010751501.1, forward strand.
GGTTGTCTAAGTTCGTGGCATGCACAAGGCCGCCAAAGTGCCAAATTTACCGAAGTTGCCGATGTGGCTGAAGGCCTGAAGTCTCAAAGGCCTGAAATAGATTTGATTCATTGATCAACAAGAGCCACGCATCAACATATCTGTCACTCTGGGAGTTTTACTTCAGGATTTTTAAAATGAGAAACATTGAAAAGTCCAGAAGGGTTGAAGCCTGAAGTGCCCGAAGTCCCGAAGCGCCTTGAAGATAAGCCCCAGGTCATAGTGAGGTCACATAGGAGGTGGGCCCAAGAAGAAAGGTAAGTACCCAGTGCATGATTGGTGACTCAGGTATTCAAGGAAGCAATCGCGGTCGTCATATACATAGCAGATCTGACCGTCGATTTGAGAGGAGTGATTTCGTCATTCAGGCATCAGGAAATCTGTAGTCAAGTAATGTGAAATATCCTGAAGCACGAAATCCTGAAGCATCATATGGAATAAGTGCCACGTCACCATCCAAGGTCACAATCATGAAGGAGTGATGAAGAAGGAGCTAGCACCTGAAGCTTGAGTTTCTGAAAATGCCCGTATTGGTCACAGAAGAAGACTTGCAGGGCCTCTAGGAGTCAAAATTGACTCGCAGAAGTCATTGGAACTATCTAAGAACATTCATGGGTGTTAGGCCCCATACTAATCCCGATGAAGGCAGTTACTGAGAATGGTCGATGGTTGAGCTAATCTCCTGCATTGTAAATCTTTGATGAAAGCTCTGGTTATATGTTATGTAATAGGATTTGAGATTTCATGTTTAATATAAGTCAGCTTCTTTCCATCTCTCTATAAAAGTTGTGTTAGAACACTTGGGCATGGAGAATCTAGTCAAGGGTCATATGTTTTTGTTATGAAGGTTTGATTTCAGCAGTATTGTGACTAGTTTTAATCAGTTCGTTTTGTTATCTTTTTCCCTCTCACATTGAAGATCTCGGGAATGGATGATCCAGTCGACTTGTTGTAGCTGCATCATGATGTATGTTTGATCATTGTGTTGTTATGAATGTGTTGCATAAATATACTTAAGTGTCTAAAACTTTGAATCCAAGAGGATCTTGTGTTTGAGTTTTTCCTCCTTAGGCTGTTGGAAGACCCGATGTCCATAGCATACCTCTACATTCTCCTCACCAAGTCTTCCTTCTATTCACCTTTAATCCAACTTAATAACTGAAGTTTATCAAGACCTCACTTTCCTGTGCATACCAGTCCAATTTTCTGAGTTAAAATGATATCATGTTAAGTCTCCTTCCCATTTGACCTCTTTAAAATTATTTGTGACCTACAAACTAATGGGTATTGGGCTTACTCTCTCTGCAATCGGAGAGTGACTTCTAGTGCTAACACACTCTCTTAATCTGACTTGGACTGCTAGGGCTCGAACATATTCGCCATGCGCGCCCTTTCTGGTAATGTCAACGCCCTTCCCATTGGTGGTTTCCATTTGTGAATTTCAAATGATACCAACAAATATCTGTAGGTGAAGGTTCCTCCCTTCTCCTGCGCTTCCTCACATGCCACCAATAGTTCCTCCAGCAAGTAACTACACCAATTGAACACAACGTCGTTGGAGCAAAAGTCGGCGACTGATAATGCATCGAGCATGCATTTTCCCTTGTAGTATGATCTCATAACCTTGTTGGCTATGATGTAACAACTCGTCCTGACTGTTTCTGGTAGTATGGGGTCGATTATGGCTGTGCATCCCCTCCTCTTTGTGTTGAATTTTTCATACAGGCTGATCTCTCCTTTATTTTTTTCGTGCTTACCAGGACCTTGAAATCCCTTCAACACATTCTCACCTTCAAGGGACAATCCAGTAAGTTGATGGATGTCTGTAGCATGAATTGGGTATCGCTAGGCTAGCCAGAGACTTCGTTCATGCACTCTGCTGATCAGGAATTTAGTGCACTGCGCAACCTCACCAATGGTGTCGAATACTGGTAGGTCTCTGAGGTTCATAATGGTCGAGTTGAACAAGTTGACGAAATCTGATTTTGGCATAAATTGCATGCCTCCCAACTTGTCTGGAGCCATCTCCCAGAAGACGTCTATGTGCATTTGGGGGAACAAAACTGAATCTGTTAATTTGAGATCGAGGAGCTTGACGTGCTCCACCTTCCCCTTGAGATCGCCCAAGACCTCGACTCGAGGGTCACAGGGCTCGTCTGGTACTGCATCCTTCCACATGGCGCTGCGGCTTCCTGTGGCTCTTGGCATTGTGGATTATGATTTATCATGACTTCTGCAGTGAGCTAAGGACTATGGTCACGACTGCGGGTTTCACAAATGTACAGGCTTTCTTTCTCTTAAGGATTTGAAAATTACTAAGATCTTTTGAAAGTGATGCGTTATATGGTGAATTCTTAGAGGTTTATACTTGGCTTAGCGGGCAATTTTAACAACCACTTCAGTTCATCATGACCGTATGGACGCAACTCGCTCTGAGTTTTTTGATGGGACAATTTAACAGGTTAAATCCTATCAAGTGATTCGGGCATTTAATTGCATCAGTGGAATAGGGACTTGGCTAGTTTTAGACCTTTCCATTTGGTAAGTGGGAATCTTGGCACAAATTCTGATGGCATCTTTTCTTATCACGGCTTTATGGCTTAACTAAACTCAGACAGGGTACCATAACAACAATAAAGGCTATGACTAGACTGGGTTCGTGTGGCACATGGACTTAGATTGTATTCGGATTCGTTATCCCTCCGACCACAAAGGGGATCTCTGTCATCTTAATGACTATCATTATCAGTTTCTTTTATGCTTCGTATCCTGCACTATTGAGTCATTAGTTATGTATCAAACAATACTTACATAGAAAATGAACTACGTGATGTCGTGCAATACTACACACGTCGGTTTTATTAACTGAATTTACGACATTATCAAAAAAACTCAAAATTAACTATTATACATGCTCTTTCAGACTAGAGCGGCAATCCTTTTTGCTCAGTTCTGGGATATATAGGGTTTCAGGCAAGCACCATTCACCCATCTTGGTCACAGCATACCATCCAGTTACGTGAGTCTAACTGCTCCTAAGGGTCAGATCTCCGCAATTATAAATGGTCCCAACCAATGCATGCACAAATTTCCAGGATGCTTCTGGTACCTACTATCGTAGAGTAGAACCTTGTCCCCTTTCGCAAATGCCTTAGTCTTAATATGCCTGTCATGCCAATATTTTTGTCTTGCTTTTTCAACTGACTGATGTAAGTCTGCTATAAATCTAGTCTCTTCAAGTTCTTGTAGCTCCATAAGTCTCTGCGCAACTGATTCTTCCTCTGACATATGGGTGATCTATGCAATGTACAAACTTAGCGTGATAAATTCTGCAGGTACCACTGCTTCTTTCCCATAAACCATTTGGAATGACATGTACTTGTGGGGTTTCTTCATGGTTTTCCTATAATCCCATAGTACTTTTGGAACTTTGTTATCCCAATCTTACCTATTTGCACAATATACTTTTTTCAACCCTCTCTCCAGAATCTTGTTGAATGCTTCTACTGTTCCATTGGCCTGTGGGTGGTAGGGGTTTCTTTTGTGATGTTGGATCAGGAACTCGACTGCAAGCTTGGATATAGTGCTACTAATAAAGTGATCTCCTTGATCGTTGGTTAGGCTCCTATGACATCCAAATTGAGTGATAATATTCCCAAAAATGAACCTGGCAGTGGTATCAGTCAAACAATCCTGAACAACTGTTGCTTCTGCCCAATGTGTGAGGTAGTCAGTTGTGGTGATGATGTACCTAGACTTTGAATGTTTGGTTGTGGGATTGATTGGTTCAATGAATTCAATGGCCCATTCCTCAAATGCTTGTAGAGCTCGAACTGGTTGCAGTGGTAATTCATCTCGTCGTGATGGCTTACCCACTCTTTGACAAACATCACATGATCTGTTGTATACCTTTCCATCCTAAAGAGTTTTTCCCACCAAAGCCCATCTTGTAGAACTTTCTGTGCAGTGGCCTTTCCTCCTACGTGGCCTCTCGCAACTCCACTGTGTCATTCCTAGAGTATATCATGTCTCTCATGGTATAGGATGTTAATGTTTATGTCATTATTATAGTTCTTTGCATTTCATAAGATAAGACCATAATAAGAACAAGATCACTGAGAAATACACATCCACAAGAGACACAACATTTATCCTGGGAAACCCTCTAGGGGAAGAAAACCCAGCAAAAACTTCCTTATCATAAATAGCTTATACAATGTTCAAGAGATAACTCAACCAATACAGAAAAATTCCTCCTCAAGAGATGTGTCACCCTTCTTCTCCTCTCGCCAACTTGTAATTGCAGCTTGCCTCATAAGAGAATGAGC
>JASDQU010751502.1:17665-28827 GCA_032191745.1 Picea mariana
CCATGCCACCAATTATATAAAAACAAATGAAAGAAGCTTAGTACAAGATGCAATTCTTTGGATGTGATCCTAAAGTGTTCCCATGGTATCATGGCTATTGCATGAGTGAAACACGTGGTATAAACTTTAATTAGAAAGTGTTTTTAAAATAGTAAAATTATATGCATCCATGCTACATGGAGACAATATCATGTGAAAAACATGTTAAGCTAGGTAGAGCACTATTTGCAATAATTCAATTATTATGAGTGAAACACGTGGTATAAACTTTAATTAGAAAGAGTTTTTAAAATAGTAAAATTATATGCATCCATGCTACATGAAGGAGACAATATCATGTGAAAAAACATGTTAAGCTAGGTAGAGCACTATTTGCAATAATTCAATTATTTCACTAATATTCACAAATTTCATTATTATATTTATTTGTTATGGTTTCGAGCAAAGCTCAAAACCATTCTAGATGAGGAGGTTGCCCATTAGTAAGAATTATATCTGCATGATATACTTTCAATTAAAAAAAATAAAAAGAAAGATGAGAACAAAAGAGGTATGGGTTCTATCTCTATATTATTTGTGATTTCAAGCTTAAGATCAAGGAAGGAGCATATATTATTTGTGATTTCAAGCTTAAGATTAAGGAGGGAGCAGAAGAAAGTGAGCTAACCATTAATTTTCTTATTTTATGCCTCTAGCAAGTTGGAGAGCTAACCATTAATTTTCTTATTTTATGCCTCTAGCAAGTTGGAGAGTTAACCATTACTGAACATACTCTTTATTGCAAATTAATTTTAATTGTTTAGTAAATTTTGGTTATTCATGTTATTTTCAAAGATCTTATAAGGTTTTTATATTTACAAATTAGAATTATTCAATTATATCTCATGAGTGTATCTTTAAATTATACCAAAAAAATGGATAGTTTTATTTTCTACATATTTCACTAATTTGTAGTAATAGATTAAATCTCCATTAAACTTAATGAAATGAATATATATTGTTGCAGAAACATTCATCCAAATATTTATAAACAAGATATTCATCAATGTATTTATAAATCACTAAGCATTAAGTTAAATTTTTTCATTAAAATTAAGATAAAGAGGTTACAATAGATATTACATCCAAGATAGAAAGAACATATTTTTTTCTCACATAACATGATGAATGAATTGGATTGGCTTTCTCTTCACCTCTCTCGTGTAATACTCGTAATTCATAGAATACATTGTTGGAAATTGTAATTAATGGGGTTCGGTATTTATAATTACACAATTTGAAATAGTAGCCTAGTGTAATCATGAAATTTTTGTTTGTTGTTGATAGTCATTCATAATATCATTGTAGTAACGCTTCCCAAGTTATATGAAATGTTGATAGTCATTCATAATATCATTGTAGTAATGCTTTCCAAGTTATATGAAATTTGAATTGTTGTCAATTTCAACTCAATACTCATTTCGTTCATTTTCCCAAGAATTCTCCCAAATCCATTTCCCTCATTTTCCCAAAAACTCTCTCAGAATAATCATAAATATTATATATTTAATTGTATATCAATAAGATTAATTATAATTGACTTGTCCTTGAGAGGAGAGGTCTGACATCGTCTGATGAGTGATTCGGGTCTAGGGTTTAACAGTTACAGTTTCAACAACAACGACCAACATGGTTACCAGAGGGGGAGGGAGTGGAACTCCCTCCTACAAGCAGGTAGTAGTGGACAGAGGGAAAGGCCCACGCGATGTCAGTTTTAAGGAACCCCTGATAGACACCTCAGGATCAGGGATGGAAAAGAATTAAGAGGTCAACCAAGGAAAAATTGATCACGTGGGCGAGGAGGCCAGAGAAGCCCAGAACAGTACACAAGAAATGGCGAACCCTAGTGGGGTAGATGGGCATAACCCATGTAAACCTAAAACATCTTTGATCCCCAAAGTTATCTTGGAAGACCCCCAAAAATCAACTCTTCCGAGATCAGATGAAGATGCATGCACTAATCTGCAAGTTTATGGGCATGTGGCCCATAGGAAAGACTTTGCGCAACTGAATAAAATACCAATGGAAGCTGAGTGGAGAAGTTGAACTCCACCTAGAGGGAATGGATAAAATATTTGAGGGGGGACATATTTGCACGCCTCAGCGAGGCTGTACATGCGACCATGGAAGGAAAACTTATCCCCAGAGAAAGAAACCTTTAAAAATGTCTCAGTCTGGCTAAGGATTTATTCCTTACTGCTTGATTATTGGTTGTCATCCACCTTCAAAGCAATAGGGAACACGTTTGGAAAATATGTCAAGACATCAGAAGCAACATTAAAATGAAGATACACATCCTATGCACAGATCTGCATAGAGATGGATATCTCAGGGGCTCTCCCGGAAGCCATAAGCCTGGAGTTTAGGGATGAGGAATGGATCCAAAGTATGAACTATGAGAAGATCTCGTTTCAATGCAGAAGGTTCCATGAACATGGACATCTACTAAGATAATTCCCTCTCAATAAATAATAAGAACCGAAAAATACCAAACAACAGCAGGATGAGGATGGTTTTGTGAGGCTGAATCACAAAGGCAGAGGAAATAAAAAACAAGGAAATCCCCCAACAGGAAGCAACCCGGAAGCCAAGAGTAGAGCAGAAGGAAGGGGCAGCCCCAACCAGGGGGAAGAAGGGGGAAAGGAAAGGAGGAAATCTAGGGAACAAGTGAATAGGAAACTCATGAGAACACAAAAAATCCAAAAAACAAGGAAGAGTCGGGAGGCAACGTGAGTTCTATGGAAGGAGGAAACGAAGACGCCAACACCCCAATGCAGGAGGTAGATGGAGATGTTGAGATGGAACCAAGCGAGGTGGGAACATAAGACCCAAATCTCAAAGGCATCGTGGAAAGGGAAGGGATAGACCTTCCAATCATACTGGAACAATGGAAAAGTCAAGGAGTTGACAATGTGCCAGCGGAGCAATGGATTGCATTCAATATCCCTTCCTCCTAAGGGAGGAAGAAAAATCTAGAGGAACCAAGTGCATGCATGGTGACATAGGACACCTGGGAATCAAAACAGGATATGGAAATCTACAACACTCACCCAAGTAGGCAAGGAGGAAGAAAGGAAGGAAATCAAACAATGTTTCCCTACAAGAACTAGGAGCCCTGCTGATAAACTCAGGTAAGATTAAAAATATCTTCCCTAACTCCCCCCCACCTGTTTAAATGAAGACTATAACTTGGAATATAAGAGGCCTAAATATCCCAAGAAAACAACAAATCCTTAAGAATAGACTGAGGAAGGAACAACCTGATCTCTGTTTCATTCAAGAAACAAAATGCGATATGGATAGAATGGAAACAATCAGTAAAAAACACTGGAGAAAGTACAAGATACTAGTTATAGAAAGCCAACAGATGGCATGAGGAATTCTCACCTTGTGGAACCCATAATCGGTGAACCTACTCTCGACAAAAGCCACGAGACACACACTATCTGTTAACATGAAAGTTATAGGGAACGCGACGGAGGTCCTATGCACAAACGTGTATGGCCCCCGGGTGCTGGAGGAAAAAAGGAGAATGCTCCTAGACCTCTAGAATCTAAAAGAATGAACCAGTAACCTCCACTAGATTATGGTTGGGGATTTCAACATCATTACTACTCTAGCTGAGAAAAAAGGGGGTAACCGGAGACTGGACAGGGATGCAGAAGATTTCTCATCTTTCATAGACATAATGGAGCTTGTGGACATCAGGACCAACAATGGATAGTTCAAATGGAATAACAAACGACTATATCACCACCAAGTATCCACAAGGCTAGATAGATTCCTGGTCTCATAATCCATCATTATGAAGGGTTTAGATTTGGATTGCATCATTCTTCCCTGGGGGGGGATCGGATCACTAGCCAGTGCAATTGGAAGCAAATTTTTAGACCACACCAAAGAACATGCCATTAAGATTTGAGAAATTTTGGATCGACCACCCTACATTCAAGGAGAACATCAGCCAATGGTGGCAGGAGGAACTCCCAAATCAAGGGACAAGGATGTTCAAAATACACAATAAAATCAAGTACATCAAACAAAAACTTAAGGAGTGGAACAAAGAAGTCTTTGTGAACATAGACCAGGGGAAAAAGACATCGAGGACAAGATGAGGAAGCTGCATGAACTTTGCATCCAAGAAGGATACACAAAGGATTGGAAAAAAAGAATAAAAACAAATGATCTAGGAATGGGAAGCAATATGTAAGCAGGAAGAAACCCTTTGGCACCAAAAATCTAGAATAAGGTGTCTTAAATAAGGGGAGAGGAACACCAATTTTTTTCACAAAACAACTATAGAAAGAAGATCTCATAACAAAATCTTGAATATTAGGGATCAGGACGGGATCGAAGGAGAATCCCACCAGGATATTGGAAATACATTGGTTAATCACTTCTAGGGGATAGCCAAAGAGCCTAACAGAGACAAATCTGCGGCCATCCAAAGGATAACTCAACACATCCCCAAATTGGTCACAGAGGATCAAAATGTTATCCTATGAAAACCAATCCCAGAGGAATAAATCTACCAAGTGGTCTAGGATATGCCCAATGGAAAGGCCCCAAGCCCATATGGATTCATAGTGGAATTATTCAAAGCCTGCTGGGATGTGGTTAAGTATGAAATATATGGAGTGGTGGAGGACTCCAGATGCTCGGCCTCTATCCTGAAAGCTTTAAATGCCACAATGATTACTTTGATCCCAAAAGAAAACAAAGATAGAACTCTAGATCTCTATAGGCCAATAACTTTGTGCAATGTGGTTTATAAGATAATTTCCAAAGTCATAGCCAATAGGCTAAAACCATTCCTTCCTACATTGATTTCACAAGAACGGGTGGGCTATGTGGAAGGGAGACAAATCCTGGACAATATCATCCAAGACCATGAGATAATCCACACTCTGAAAAGTCAAAGGAGAGGAGAGATGGTAATCCAACTTGACCTGGTGAAGGCTTGTGAAAAAATAAGCTGGCACTACATGGCCAAGACGCTGGAAGCTTTTGGTTTCGACCAACATTGGATCAAGTGGATCATCACTCTAGTCTCAACAACAAGTTTCTCGTTGTTAATTAATGGAGCCCCAATGAAACCTTTCTATCCGTATAGAGGCATCAAATAAGGAGATATGTTATCCCCCTTCCTGTTCATTCTAATGATGGAAGGGCTGAGCAGAAGTATAAAAAATGCAACAAAATCTGGTGAAATAAAAGGCCTCAAACCATTTGAAAATTGTCCTACCTCAACACACCAACAGTTCGTTGATGACACCTGCTCCATGGCACACCCACAATAAAGGAAGAAAAAGATTATAAAAATATCTTAGAAGACTTTGGGGAAGCCTCGGGGGCTGAAATCATTCACTCCAAGTCCATGATATATTTTTTCAACACTAATTCGACAATTCAAAGAAACTTGGCCAACATTCTAGGATTTGAATGTAAAATGCTCCCAACAAAATACTTGGGAATCCCCCTGATGGATAAATCATGTATAAATGCAACGTGGGAAGGAGTTATCAATAAATTGCAGGAAAGGGTAAAAAACTGGATGTACAGAGCTCTAAACCTGGCTGGAAGGCTTATCCTCACCAAAACGGTCCTACAACCAATTCTGGCATTTATGATGTCTTTGTTTTCAGCCCCCAAAGGCATACTACAAAATATAGATCCATCCAAAGATATTTCTTATGGAGAGGCATAGAGAACAAAAGGAAATGGGCCCTGGTGGCCTGGGATAAGGTATGCAGACTGAAGAGCAAAGGAGGCATGGAGATACAATACCCACAGGTAACCAACGAGGCCTACTGGGAAAAGATTTGGTGGAGATGGGTAAAAGAAAAATTAGCGACATGGGCGAATCTATGGAAAGCCAAATATGCCTCGAACATCAAGGACCAGGAGAGAATTTAGTTCATGGGCACAAGGGAGGGGTCAGCCATATGGAATCTTGCTTGGAGAAATAAAAATTGGATCCAGAATCATAGCTTCAAAAATGGAAGAACAACAAGGTTCTGGGAAGACGCGTGGCAATAGGAACCTAGAATGGAAACTCTGAACATGGAGGAGCTCAAACAGGAAATGCTCAAGCAAGGAAAAATGAAAATCCATCAATACTGGAAGCAAAGGGATGGCAGCACCAGATGGAGGATTTGGGACAAGTTTAATCCACAAAATGGAGCCCAAATTGAAGCAATAAAGAAAGAGGTGGAGGGGGAATTGGGGAAAAGGAAACTCATGGTCTCAGAAGAAGATGATCAATTGAGGTGGGGTAGGAAAAATGGGGGTGAATTTAACCTAAAAGAAGCACGGTCTTACATCGCGGGCTAGGACCAAGAAAATCTGGAGCCACAATGGGAAAAGATATTGAAGAGTCCCCAATGGCCAAAAATCAAAATGTTCATATGGCTAGTACTACACAACAGAATTTTAACCTGGGAGAACCTCATGAAAATGGGATTCCTAGGTCCCTCTCATTGTCATCTTTGTGAGTTCAAGGAGGAAACAACTAATCACCTTCTCGACGAATACAACTACACAACAGAAATTTGGGATTGGGTGGCATGCATCTACCTCCAATCGAATAGAGTCAGGGGGGACATTAGAGCTACCATAGAAAATTGGAACGAGAGATACAATGAAAATGAAATGGTGAACCTATGTTGGAGTCTAATGTCGGGGATGGTCATTTGGGCGACTTGGAAGGAAAGGAACAGGGACATCTTCAGGAATGACAACCAACCGATAGAGAGGCTAAAGGATGCAATAGTCTCTCAAATAAGAGAAGCAGTGCATAACCGCAACCACAAGAAGGAGAAAATTCAACTTACAGACCAAGAATCCTGCATCCTAGAATTTTTCCATTTGAAATATTAGAGCTATAGCATACCTGTGGGCCATGAACAACATATCCAGACAGGAGTCTGCAGCTAGACCCCTCCTCTGTTAGGGATCCTCAAACTAAATTTTGACAGGGTGACAAAGGGAAATCTGGGAGTGGCAGGGGCAGGTGGAGTGATCAGAGATAGTGGAGGCAATATCATCTGCATGTATGTGGGGAGCATAGTCAAATCAACAAACAACATAGAAAAATTCAACGCCCTGGAGCTTGGCCTTGAAATCCTATGAAGAGAAGGGATGACAAACACTATTGTGGAAGGTAACTCCACCTTGGTTATCAACATGATGAAAAAACACCAAAATGACACCAAAGTGGGAAAGGTGCAGTGACACTGGTGCCTAGCACACTCCCTACAAAACATCCAGGAGCATCTTAGAACTTTGATCACAGTGGAGTTTCATTGGGTGCGCAGGATAGCGAACACACTAGCAGACAGACTCGCCAATGAGGGGGTGAACAAGGAAGGCTCAGAACTAGACGAGGCCTGGACCAGGATACCAAGTGGGCAACTTAGGACATACTGCAATAACCTGTCAAAAAAATATTGTGATGGCAGCTTTAGAAGTGATAGTCACATCGAGGAGAAAAACGCAAGGCTTCTTAAAATAACATGGGACCTAGGTAGAGTATGATTGCTTAACACTTGGATACCAATTATCATGCGAGATCACCATAGGTTACGGGTGGGCAAATGGAAGTGAGGATGTTACATCAGCAAGAGTCGCGGGGATAGCAAGGTTGAATGGCCAGGCAACAAGGTGAATGCAACAAATGAATTAAGGCATGAGGAGATGGTGATAACCATGAACGATCCACCAGCCCCCAATACAAGTACGGGGATAGGCACATTCAGATCACAAGTGAGTAAGGGAAGTGGAAAGTACAGGGATAAAGGTGGTACCATCATGATCAAACAAGCCTTACTAGCAAATAATGACAGGAGTGCTCACCACCTCGAGAAAATTATGGTAGGAAGTATAGGCCCGCAACGAAGGAAATGCCATAAGAAGAGGGAAAACAAGAGTAAAAGAAAACAAAAGGAGAAAAACAGTAAAGGTCAATACAGTTTTAAGGGTAGAGAAATTAAGGAAACTTGTGAAGTGAGGGATATGAAGAATAGATAGAGCAAGATCCGTGATAGGCAAAGAGGAATGGAGCAATTGAAGCATATGCAGAGGAAGACGAGCCCCCTTGGGTAGGAATTCCTGGAAAGTTCACGGTGATTAACAAGAATGGAGCTAGCGGTGAAAGATGCAAAGGGAACCTTCCAAACTCTGGTTGCGCCAAAGGGGAAGGAAGCAATTACCCGGTGGGAAGAGGAATTAGAGGGCGAGCACAAAGGCAAAGAGTGGGGTGACATGGCGTTGGAAGCGGACTGGGTGATTGATCTAGGGGCTACACAACCCAAGGAAACCCTCTACCACAAAATGGTAGAGATGGCCTGGCTAACCAAGATGATAATCGGGAAAGTGAAATCATAAAGGGAGGAAGTAAGACAAGGGAATAACTGGGAAACAAAGACAATGTTGGACGAGATCCAGCGTCACCTCAACAGTCTGGAGACAATCATCAAACTGTTGGTAGAGGTTGAGAAGGACCAAAAATACAAGCTGGAGCGGTTGGCAGCTCAGTTCCACCTTTACCTATGCTATGTTCATCACGTGGACATCACGTCAGCGGATGAACGAGGTGCACCAACCCAAATTAGGAAGACCCGCACAGTCTCCCAAAAGGAAGATAGCAAGGGCCAAGCGGATGGCGGGAATGAGCACCCCCGGGTGTTGCAATGCCTCCTAGTTTCAGCCTTTTGGTTTTTGTTAGTTTAATGGAAGTTATGCCTAGGAAGTAGAAGGTTAGTCCAGCCCTGTAACAAACTCTGGTTTAGTTGGAAAGTTTTAGTTAGTTTTTATGTCTGTGCTTTTGGAACTCGGTATGGAAGGTCTAGTCTAGTTTCCCTTTGTGGAAAACCAGATACATCCACCGTAACCATCAACATTAGCAGCTGGGAACCCCTCGTTTGGTTTCCTTCTAAGAAGACTAGGATTCCCCCCTTTTTTGTATCATAATACCTACAAGTAATATAGATTCCTATACCGATTTACTAAAAAAAACAACTCTCCCACTACACTATAAATATATGAATGAATGTTGAGACATAGATAAATGCATGCATTAACTGATTGAAAGAAATAAGTTCACATCACCTATTTGTTGAAATACTAAATGTATATTTTAAATCAATTAGAACATAATCCTAAGGATATAAAGTTACATAAACAAATTTATAGGTGGCATAAAATAAACAAGATTTTTTTAATTTTATGTCAACAACATTTTACCAAAAATATTTATAGGAATACTTATTTTTGATGGAATGTACATCACAGGGAAACTCTCCAAGCACTTCTTGATCTAAATTGGATCTTTTTCAAGCCTTTTGTAAATTTCATGATAAGCATGTCCTTTATTTTTTTTAATTTTTTTGTCTTTTTTGGAAAAAATGGAAGGGGAATGAATCATTGTGATGGTTGGTCTTCCAAAGGCAACCTATTCAAACTAAAATGTACAGTGAAGAAGAAGAGGAAGGGGAGATGAAAGGAGAACTTGGGATGGTAGTAGCAGAAGTGAGAGCTTGAAGAGGACAACATGCTTGAAGATTGATGGATGAAGAAGTCAAGGAGAATGTCCATGATGAGCGAAGGTGTTTAGGAGACATGACCATCTACAATTTTGTATTGTTAGTGAGTAATAATACACAAAATATGTGTATATCTCACCCCTATGTATTTATCTCTTGAGCTTAATAAAATCCCCCATTAAATGTTGAAATCTATGTGTCAATTGTAAGCTTTATCGTTGTGTGATTGTTCAATTTCATGGATCTGTATGGATATCCAGTTCTAGTTTGAGTTTAATTGATTGAGGAAAATTATTTGGGTTGTGCTCTTCAGGAAATCAATCAAAGATCAATGGGAATTCCTTATCAAAATTCAAATTGATAGTGTTGGGTTTTTTTCCCTGTGCCCACAAGTGGTGTTTTCCTTCCACATCCTCTCTCACCCTCTCCTAAAGGATGCACATCCATCCACTCTAAGAAACTCACATGTTGGTCGACTCCTTGCATTCTTGGTGGAATCACTTCCTAGTTAATTCATTATGTGGTCTATTCATCAAATTACTAGTCGAATTCTACTTGTTTTTCAACTTCCTTTCATTGTTGGGTCAACTTTTGGTTGTTGGTTGATTTCCTTTCAATGTTAGGTCGAACTCTATTCACTAGTTGATTTCCTTTCATTCTCGGGTTGACTTATATTCACTTGGTTGAAAGGGCACAACTAGTCGACTTAGTCTTCCCCAAGTCGACTTGTCCATTTCTTGTTCAACTTATCTCTAGTTGACTAAATTGTTTTTGAAACCCACCTAAAAGATAGATTAATTACAAATCATTGAACCCAAATTCAATGGAGAAGAAAATGTATTCTATAATAGGCATCCATGTTGACAAAAGTGATAGGCCATAGGTCTATTGTTTACAGATCATCTAGTATCAGAGTAGGTTTTGTTGACTTGGAGAACACCTGCATGGTAAACACCCATAGCTAGTACCGAAGTAGTGGAAAATCATTGCTACAAGGTATGCAAAGAATAAAAGAACCATCAAGGGCAGGGAGTCCTCAAGCAGAACATGACAAGGAAGATATGGAGGTCAAATTTGCTTGGCTAGAGAAGAGCATTGCTTCATTGAAAAAATTGGTGATGCAACTATTGGTGAAGAAAACTTAGTAGAGACTGAGCATGGAAAAGATAAGGTACACCGAGAAGAACCCAGGTGCAATGATTCATGTAAAAACCATTATTTTTCTTCATCTTCCCATATTCCTTTTAAATTTTAAAAAAAATTGAAATACACATTTATAATGGAAAAATTAATCCTAAAGTCTTGAATAATTAGTTGAAACAAATGGAAGTTTAATTTGGTCTTTATCAAATCCAAGAAATGCAACATATTTTTTTTACATGTTTGAAGGTTTGAAGATGGCTAGACATGCCCTGTTGTGGTGGGAGAGTTATGTGGATGCATTGAGAATAAGAAAGAAGCCCATGATTATGAAATGAGAGGAATTCAAGGCATTACAAAGTTACACAAACAAAATTGAAAAGAGAAGTGAACGATTATAGAGCATATATATAGACTTTAATGTTATATATATATATATAT
>JASDQU010751502.1:56887-67510 GCA_032191745.1 Picea mariana
ATATATATATATATATATATATATATATATATATATATATATATATATATATATATATATATATATGCTCTATAGTCGTTCGCTTCTCTTTTCAATTTTGTTTGTGTAACTTTGTAATGCCTTGAATTCCTCTCATTTCATAATAATGGGTTTCTTTCTTATTCTCAATGCATCCACATAACTCTCCCACCACAACAGAGCATGTCTAGCCATCTTCAAACCTTCAAACATGTAAAAAAAATATTTTGCATTTCTTGGATTTGATAAATACCAAATTAAACTTCCATTTGTTTCAACTAATTATTCAAGAATTTAGGATTAATTTTTCCATTATACATGTGTATTTCAATTTTTTTTTAAACTTTGAAAGGAATATGGGAAGATGAAGAAAAATAATGGTTTTTACCTGAATCATTGCACCTGGGTTCTTCTCAGTGTGCCTTATATTTTCCATGCTCAGTCTCTACTAAGTTTTCTTCACCAATAGTTGCATCACCAATTTTTTCAATGAAGCAATGCTCTTCTCTAGCCAAGCAAATCTGACCTCCATATCTTCCTTGTCATGTTCTGCTTGAGGACTCCCTTCCCTTGATGGTTCTTTTATTCTTTGCATACCTTGTAGCAATGATTTTCCACTACTTCGGTACTAGCTATGGGTGTTTACCATGCATGTGTTCTCCAAGTCTTCAAAACCTACTCTGATACTAGATGATCTGTAAACAATAGACCTATGGCCTATCACTTTTGTCAACATGGATGCCTATTATAGAATACATTTTCTTCTCCATTCAATTTGGGTTCAATGATTTGTAATTACTCTATCTTTTAGATGGGTTTCAAAAACAATTTAGTCAACTAGAGATAAGTTGAACAAGCAATGGACAAGTCGACTCGAGGAAGACTAAGTCAACTAGTTGTGCCCTTTCAACCAAGTGAATATAAGTCCACCCGAGAATGAAAGGAAATCAACTAGTGAATAGAGTTCGACCTAACATTGAAAGGAAATCAACCAACAACCAAAAGTTGACCCAACACTGAAAGGAAGTTGACAAACAAGTAGAAGTTGACTAGTAATTTGATGAATCGACCACATAATGAATTAACTAGGAAGTGATTCCACCAAGAATGCAAGGAGTCGACCAACATGTGAGTTGCTTAGAGTGGATGGATGTGCATCCTTTAGGAGAGGGTGAGAGAGGATGTGGAAGGAAAACACCACTTGTGGGCACAGGGAAAAAAACCCAACACTATCAATTTGAATTTTGATAAGGAATTCCCATTGATCTTTGATTGATTTCCTGAAGAGCACAACCCAAATAATTTTCCTCAATCAATTAAACTCAAACTAGAACTGGATATCCATACAGATCCATGAAATTGAACAATCACACAATGATAAAGCTTACAATTGACACATAGATTTCAACATTTAATGGGGGATTTTATTAAGCTCAAGAGATAAATATATAGGGGTGAGATATACACATATTTTGTGTATTATTACTCACTAACAATACAAAATTGTAGATAGTCATGGCTCCTAAACACCTTCTCTCATCATGGACATTCTCCTTGACTTCTTCATCCATCAATCTTCAAGCATGTTGTCCTCTTCAAGCTCTCACTTCTGCTACTACCATCCCAAGTTCTCCTTTCATCTCCCCTTCCTCTTCTTCTTCACTTTACATTTTAGTTTGAATAGGTTTCCTTTGGAAGACCAACCATCACAATGATTCATTCCCCTTCCATTTTTTCCAAAAAAGACAAAAATAAATAAATAAAGGACATGCTTATCATGAAATTTACAAAAGGCTTGAAAAAGATCCAATTTAGATCAAGAAGTGCCTGGAGAGTTTCCCTGTGGTGTACATTCCATCAAAAAGAAGTATTCCTATAAATATTTTTGGTAAAATGTTGTTGACATAAAATTAAAAAAATCTTGTTTATTTTATGCCACCTACAAATTTGTTTATGTAACTTTATATCCTTAGGATTATGTTCTAATTGATTTAAAATATACATTTAGTATTTCAACAAATAGGTGATGTGAACTTATTTCTTTCAATCGGTTAATGCATGCATTTATCTATGTCTCAACATTCATTCATATATTTATAGTGTAGTGGGAGAGTTGTTTTTTTTTGTAAATCGGTATAGGAATCTATATTACTTGTAGGTATTATGATACAAAAAAGGGGGGAATCCTAGTCTGCTTAGAAGGAAACCAAACGAGGGATTCCCAGCTGCTAATGTTGATAGTTATGGTGGATGTATCTGGTTTTCCATAAAGGGAAACTAGACTAGACCTTATATACCCAGTTCCAAAAGCATAGACATAAAAACTAACTAAAAATTTCCAACTAAACCAGAGTCTGTTACAGGGCTAGACTAACCTTCTACTTCCTAGGCATAGCTTCCATTAAACTAACAAAAACCAGAAGGCCAAAACTAGGAGGCATTACAACACCTGGGGGTGCTCCTTCCCACCATCTGCTTGGCCCTTTCTATCTTCCTTTTGGGAGACTATGCAGGTCTTCCTAATTTGGGTTGGTGCGCCTCGTTCATCTGCTGACGTGATGTCCATGTGATGAACATAGCATAGGTAAAGGTGGAACTGAGTTGCCAACCGCTCCAGCTTGTATTTTTGGTCCTTCTCAACCTCTACCAATGATTTGATGATTGTCTCCAGACTGTTGAGGCGACGCTGGATCTTGTCCAACATTGTCTTTGTTTCCCTGTTATTCTCTTGTCTTACTTCCTCCCTATATGATTTCACTTTCCCGATCATCATCTTGGTTAGCCAGGCCATCTCTACCATTTTTTGGTAGAGGGTTTCCTTGGGTTGCGTAGCCCCCGGATCAATCACCCAGTCCGCTTCCAACACCATGTCACCCCACTCTTTGCCTTTGTGCTCTCCCTCTAATTCCTCTTCCCACCGGGTAATTGCTTCCTTCCCCTTTGGCGCAACTAGAGTTTGGAAGGTTCCCTCCGCATCTTTCGCTGCTAGCTCCATTCTTGTTAACCACTGTGAACTTTCTGGGAATTCCTACCCAAGGGGGCTCCTCTTCCTCTACATATGTTTCAATTGCTTCATTCCTCTTTGCCTATCATGGATCTTGTTCTGTCTATTCTGCCTATCCCTCACTTCACAAGTTTCCTTAATTGCTCTACCCTTCAAACTGTATTGACCTTTACTTCTTTTCTCCTTTTGTTTTCTTTTACTCTTGTTGTCCCTCTTCTTATGGCATTTCCTTCACTGCGGGCCTGTACTTCCTACCATAATTTTCTCGAGGTGGTGAATGCTCCTGTCATTATTTGCTAGTAAGGCTTGTTTGATCATGATGGTACCACCTTTATCCCTGTACTTTCCACTTCCCTTACTCACTTGTGATCCGAATGTGCCTATCCCCGTACCTGTACTTGGGGCTGGTGGATCGTTCATGGTTATCACCATCTCCTCATGCCTTAATTCATTTGTTGCATTTGCCTTGTTGCCTGGAAATTCAACCTTGCTATCCCCACGACTCTTGATGATGTAACATCCTCACTTCTATTCGCCCACCCGTGACCTATGGTGATCTCGCATGATAATTGGTATCCAAGTGTTAAGCAGTCATACTCTACCTAGGTCCCATGTTATTTTAAGAATCCTTTCGTTTTTCTCCTCGATGTGACTATCACTTCTGAAGCTTACATCACAATATTTTTCTAACATGTAATTGCAGTCTATCCTAAGTTGCCCACTTGGTATCCTGGTCCAGGCCTCCTCTAGTTCTGAGCCTTCCTTGTCGACCCCCTCATTGGCAAGTCTGTCTGCTAGTGTGTTCGCTGTCCTGCACACCCAATGAAACTCCACTGTGATCAAAGTTCTCAGATTCTCCTGAATATTTTGTAGGGAGTGTGCTAGGCACCAGTGTCACTGCACCTTTCCCACTCTGGTTTCGTTTTGGTATTTTTTCATCATGTTGATAACCAAGGTGGAGTCACCTTCCACAATAGTGTTTGTCATCCCTTATCTTCGTAGGATTTCAAGGCCAAGCTCCAGGGCGCTGAATTTTGCTATGTTGTTTGTTGATTTGACTATGCTCCCTGCATACATGCAGATGATATTGCCTCCACTGTCTCTGATCACTCCACTTGCCCCTACCACTCCTAGATTTCCTTTTGTCACCCTGTCAAAATTTAGTTTGAGGATCCCCGAAAAAGGAGGGGTCTAGCTGTGGACTCCTATCTGGATCTGTTGTTCATGGCCCACAGGTATGCTATAGCTCCAATATTTCAGATAGAAAAATTCTAGGATGCGGGAGTCTTGGTCTGTAAGTTGAATTTTCTCCTTCTTGTGGTTGTGGCTATGCACTGCTTCTCTTATTTGAGAGACTATTGCATCCTTTAGCCTCTCTATCGGTTGGTTTTCATTCCTGAAGATGTGCTTGTTCCTTTCCTTCCAAGTCGCCTAGATGACCATCCCTGACGTTAGACTCCAACATAGGTTCACCATTTCATTTTCATTGTATCTCTTGTTCCATTTTTTTTATGGTAGCTCTAATGTCCCCCCTGACTCTATTCGATTGGAGGTAGATGCGTACCACCCAATCCCAAATTTATGTTGTGTAGTTGTATTCGTCGAGGAGGTGATTAGTTGTTTCCTCCTTGACCTCACAAAGATGACAACGAGAGGTACCTAGGAATCCCATTTCCATGAGGTTCTCCCAGGTTAAAATTCTGTTGTGTAGTACTAGACATATGAACATTTTGATTTTTGGCCATTGGGGACTCTTCAATATCTTTTCCCATTGTGGCTCCAGATTTTCTTGGTCCTGGCCCGCGATGTAAGACTGTGCTTCTTTTAGGTTAAATTCACCCCCATTTTTCCTGCCCCACCTCAATTGATCATCTTCTTCTGAGACCGTGATTTTCCTTTTCCCCAATTCCCCCTCCACCTCTTTCTTTATTTCTTCGATTTGGGCTCCATTTTGTGGATTAAACTTGTCCCAAATCCTCCATCTGGTGCTGCCATCCCTTTGCTTCCAGTATTGATGGATTTTCATTTTTCCTTGCTTGAGCATTTTCTGTTTGAGCTCCTCCATGTTCAGAGTTTCCATCTTAGGTTCTTGTTGCCACGCGTCTTCCCAGAACCTTGTTCTTCCATTTTTGACTTCCCAGAAGATGTGATTCTGGATCCAATTTTTATTTCTCCAAGCAAGATTCCATATGGCTGACCCCTCCCTTGTGCCCATGAACTAAATTCTCTCCTGGTCGTTGATGTTCGAGGCATATTTGGCTTTCCATAGATTCGCCCATGTCGCCAATTTTTCTTTTACCCATCTCTACCAAATCTTTTCCCAGTAGGCCTTGTTGGTTACCTGTGGGTATTGTAGCCCCATGCCTCCTTTTCTCTTCGGTCTGCATACCTTATCCCAGGCCACCAGGGCCCATTTCCTTTTGTTCTCTATGCTTCTCCATAAGAAATATCTTTGGATGGATCTTATATTTTGTAGTATGCCTTTGGGGGCTGAAAACACAGACATCATAAACGCCAGAATTGGTTGTAGGACCGTTTTGGTGAGGATAAGCCTTCCAGCTAGGTTTAGAGCTCTGTACATCCATTTTTTTACCCTTTCCTGCAATTTATTGATAACTCCTTCCCACGTTGCATTTCTACATGATTTATCCATCAGGGGGATTCCCAAGTATTTTGTTGGGAGCATTTTACATTCAAATCCTAGAATGTTGGCCAAGTTTCTTTGAATTGCCGAATTAGTGTTGAAAAAATATATCATGGACTTGGAGTGATTGATTTCAGCCCCCGAGGCTTCCCCAAAGTCTTATAAGATATTTTTATAAGATTTTTCTTCCTTTATTGTGGGTGTGCCATGGAGCAGGGTGTCATCAACGAACTGTTGGTGTGTTGAGGTAGGACAATTTTCAAATGGTTTGAGGCCTTTTATTTCACCAGATTTTGTTGCATTTTTTATACTTCTGTTCAACCCTTTCATCATTAGAATGAATAGGAAGGGGGATAACGGATCTCCTTATCTGATGCATCTATATGGATAGAAAGGTTTCATTGGGGCTCCATTAATTAAAAAAGAGAAACTTGTTGTTGAGACTAGAGTGATGATCCACTTGATCCAATGTTGGTCGAAACCAAAAGCTTCCAGCGTCTTGGACATGTAGTGCCAACTTATTTTTTCATAAGCCTTCACCAGGTCAAGTTGGATTACCATCTCTCCTCTCCTTTGACTTTTCAGAGTGTGGATTATCTCATCGTCTTGGATGATATTGTCCAGGATTTGTCTCCCTTCCACATAGCCCACCCGTTCCTGTGAAATCAATGTAGGAAGGAATGGTTTTAGCCTATTGGCTATGACTTTGGAAATTATCTTATAAACCACATTGCACAAAGTTATTGGCCTATAGCAATCTGGAGTTCTATCTTTGTTTTCTTTTGGGATCAAAGTAATCATTGTGGCGTTTAAAGCTTTCAGGATAGAGGCTGAGCATCTGGAGTCCTCCACCACTCCATATATGTCATACTTAACCACATCCCAGCGGGCTTTGAAATAATTCCACTATGAATCCATATGGGCTTGGGGCCTTTCCATTGGGCATATCCTGGACCACTTGGTCGATTTATTCCTCTAGGATTGGTTTTCATAGGCTAACATTTTGATCCTCTGTGACCAATTTGGGGATGTGTTGAGTTATCCTCTGGATGGCCACAGATCTGTCTCTGTTAGGCTCTTTGGCTATCGCCTGGAAGTGATTGACCAATGTATTTCCAATGTCCTGGTGGGATTCTCTTTCGATCCCGTCCTGATCCCTAATATTCAAGATTTTGTTATGAGATCTTCTTGCTATAGTTGTTTTGTGAAAAAAATTGGTGTTCCTCTCCCCTTATTTAAGCCACCTTATTCTAGATTTTTGGCGCCAAAGGGTTTCTTCCTGCTTACATATTGCTTCCCATTCCTAGATCATTTTTTTTTATTCTTTTTTTCCAAACCTCTGTGTATCCTTCTTGGATGCAAAGTTCATGCAACTTCCTCATCTTGTCCTCGATGTTTTTTTCCCTTGGTCTATGTTCACAAAGACTTCTTTGTTCCACTCCTTAAGTTTTTTTTTGATGTACTTAAGTTTCTTGTGTAGTTTGAACATCCTTGTCCCTTGATTTGGGAGTTCCTCCTGCCACCATTGGCTGATGTTCTCCTTGAATGTAGGGTGGTTGATCCAAAATTTCTCAAATATAAATGGCATGTTCTTTGGTGTGGTCTAAAAATTTGCTTCCAATTGCACTGGCCAGTGATCCGATCCCCCCCAGGGGAGAATGATGCAATCCAAATCTAAACCCTTCATAATGATGGATTATGAGACCAGGAATCTATCTAGCCTTGTGGATACTTGGTGGTGAGATAGTCATTTGTTATTCCAGTTGAACTGTCCATTGTTGGTCCTGATGTCCACAAGCTCCATTATGTCTATGAAAGATGAGAAATCTTATGCATCCCTGTCCAGTCTCCGGTTACCCCCTTTTTTCTCAGCTAGAGTAGTAATGATGTTGAAATCCCCAACCATAATCTAGTGGAGGTTACTGGTTCAATCTTTTAGATTCTAGAGGTCTAGGAGCATTCTCCTTTTTTCCTCCAGCACCCGAGGGCCATACACATTCGTGCATAGGACCTCTGTTGTGTTCCCTATAACTTGCATGTTAGCAGATAGTGTGTGTCTCATGGCTTTTTTCGAGAGTAGGTTCACCGATTATGAGTTCCATAAGGTGAGAATTCCTCCTGCCGTCTGTTGGCTTTCTACAACTAGTATCTTGTACTTTCTCCAATGTTTTTTACTGATTGTTTCCATTCTATCCATATCACATTTTGTTTCTTGAATGAAATAGAGATCAGGTTGTTCCTTCCTCAGTCTATTCTTAAGGATTCGTCGTTTTCTTGGGATATTTAGGCCTCTTATATTCCAAGTTATAATCTTCATTTAAACAGGTGGGGGGGAGTTAGGGAAGATATTTTTAATCTTATCTGAGTTTATCAGCAGGGCTCCTAGTTCTTGTAGGGAAACATTGTTTGATTTCCTTCCTTTCTTCCTCCTTGCCTACTTGGGTGAGTGTTGTAGATGTCCATATCCTGTTTTGATTCCCAAGTGTCCTATCTCACCATGCATGCGCTTGGTTCCTCTGGATTTTTCTTCCTCCCTTAGGAGGAAGAGATATTGAATGCGATCCATTGCTTCGCTGGCACATTGTCAACTCCCTGACTTTTCCATTGTTCCAGTATGATTGGGAGGTCTATCCCTTCCCTTTCCACGATGCCTTTGAGATCTGGCTCTTATGTTCCCACCTTGCTTGGTGCCATCTCAACATCTCCATCTACCTCCTGCATTGGGGTGTTGGCGTCTTCGTTTCCTCCTTCCATAGAAATCACGTTGCCTCTCGTCTCTTCCTTGTTTTTTGGATTTTCTGTGTTCTCATGAGTTTCCTATTCACTTGTTCCCTAGATTTCCTCCTTTCCTTTCCCCCTTCTTCCCCCTGGTTAGGGATGCCCCTTCCTTCTGCTCTACTCTTGGCTTCTGGGTTGCTTCTTGTTGGGGGATTTCCTTGTCTTTTATTTCCTCTGCCTTTGTGATTCAGCCTCACAAAACCATCCTCATCCTGCTTTTGTTTGGTATTTTTCAGTTCTTATTATTTATTGAGAGGGAATTATCTTAGTAGATGTCCATGTTCATGGCACCTTCTGCATTGAAACAAGATCTTCTCATAGTCCATACTTTGGATCCATTCCTCATCCCTAAACTCCAAGATTATGGCTTCCGGGAGAGCCCCTGAGATATCCATCTCTATGCAGATCTGTGCATAGGATGTGTATCTTCATTTTAATGTTGCTTCCGATGTCTTGACATATTTTCTAATCGTGTTCCCTATTGCTTCGAAGGTGGATGAAAACCAATAATCAAGCGCTAAGGAATAAAGCCTTAGCCAGACTAAGACATTTTTAAAGGTTTCTTTCTTTGGGGATAAGTTTTCCTTCCATGGTCACATGTACAGCCTCGCTAAGGCGTGGAAATATGTCCCCCCTCAAATATTTTATCCCTGCCCTCTAGGTGGAGTTCAACTTCTCCACTCAGCTTCCATTGGTATTTTATTCAGCTGCGCAAAGTCTTTTCTATGGGCCACATGCCTATAAACTTGCAGATTAGTGCATGCATCTTCATCTGATCCCGAAAGAGTTGATTTTTGGGGGTCTTCCAGGACAAATTTGGGGATCAAAGATGTTTTAGGTTTACATGGGTTATGCCCATCTACCACACTAGGGTTCGTCGTTTCTTGCGTATTGTTCTGGGCTTCTCTGGCCTCCTCGCCTACGCGATCAATTTTTCCTTGGTTGGCCTCTTAATTCTTTTCCATCCCTGATCCTGAGGTGCCTGTCAGGGGTTCCTTAAAACCGACGTCGCGTGGGCCTTTCCCTCTATCCACCACTACCTGCTTGTAGGAGGGAGTTCCACTCCCTCCCCCTCTGGTAACCATGCTGGTCGTTGCTGTTGAAACTGCAACTGTTAAACCCTAGACCCGAATCACTCATTAGACGATGTCAGACCTCTCCTCTCAAGGAAAAGTCAATTATAATTAATCTTATTGATCTACAATTAAATATATAATATTTATGATTATTTTGAGAGAGTTGTTGGGAAAATGAGGAAAATGGATTTGGGATAATTCTTGGGAAAATGAAGGAAATGAGTATTGAGTTGAAATTGACAACAATTCAAATTTCATATAACTTGGAAAGCATTACTACAATGATATTATGAATGACTATCAACATTTCATATAACTTGGGAAGCATTACTACAGTGATATTATGAATGACTATCAACAACAAACAAAAAATTCATGCTTGCACTAGGCTACTATTTCAAATTGTGTAATTATAAATACCGAACCCCATTAATTACAATTTCCAACAATGTATTCTATGACTTACGAGTATTACACGAGAGAGGTGAAGAGAAAGCCAATCCAATTCATTCATCATGTTATGTGAGAAAAAAATATGTTCTTTCTATCTTGGATGTAATATCTATTGTAACCTCTTTGTTTTAATGAAAAAAATTAACTTAATGCTTAGTGATTTATAAATACATTGATGAATATCTCGTTTATAAATATTTGGATGAATGTTTCTGCAACAATATATATTCATTTCATGAAGTTTAATGGAGATTTAATCTATTACT
Organism: Picea mariana; assembly: GCA_032191745.1. Taxonomy (NCBI): domain Eukaryota; kingdom Viridiplantae; phylum Streptophyta; class Pinopsida; order Pinales; family Pinaceae; genus Picea; species Picea mariana. The sequence continues at coordinate 67,127 of JASDQU010751502.1, forward strand.
ACAAATTAGTGAAATATGTAGAAAATAAAACTATACATTTTTTTGGTATAATTTAAAGATACACTCATGAGATGTAATTGAATAATTCTAATTTGTAAATATAAAAACCTTATAAGATCTTTGAAAATAACATGAATAACCAAAATTTACTAAACAATTAAAATTAATTTGAATAAAGAGTATGTTCATTAATGGTTAACTCTCCAACTTGCTAGAGGCATAAAATAAGAAAATTAATGGTTAGCTCACTTTCTTATACTCCCTCCTTAATCTTAAGCTTGAAATCACAAATAATATATGCTCCTTCCTTGATCTTAAGCTTGAAATCACAAATAATATAGAGATAGAACCCATACCTCTTTTGTTCTCATCTTTTCTTTTCTT
>JASDQU010751503.1:32421-43111 GCA_032191745.1 Picea mariana
GCTGTGTATTGTTCGTGGCTACTCTTTATAGTTATTTGACATGGATCTACAGTGTATTTGATTGGTAGCCATGGTTCTATTTTATCTCGATCATGGGTATGCCCGCCTCGGTGAGACATTTGTTATTTTGCAGGTGACACCTCCTGGTTTCTGATCCTTGGGCTCAATCGTTCGGCACATCAGTAAAGATTGGTAATGCATTTCGGCCATCAGATGCTCTTTTGACCTCACACATTAGGGGGCATCTATTATAACCCTAAATTGCACCACACATGCTTACCTTGCATCAGGCCAACTCATATCCCTTCTTTGCCAAAGAACTGTTGAACAACTCTTTGAAAATCCTCTTTTATAAAGGCCCATGCACCCTAATCCATTACTGCATGCGTGTACATGTTGGTTGACCCAAAATAGCCCGCGTGGACTGACAAAAGCATGAAAAAAGGAAAGTTGTCGACAGAACAAAAAGCTATGGGTGAGTTAACTGAAACTCACGGCCATGCATGGTTGAGGGTTCGTCCAAATACCTATCTCCTTCTAGACTATAAAAGAAGGTGTAGGGGTCCCATTTGGAGGAGGAAAAATATAGCAAAGAAACTCTGCCCATTTACGTATTCCCATTGTCCCAACCCTTTAGCCTTTCCTTATGCCAAAGGAGATTCAAAGCAAAGAAGTTGGAGGACAGAAGAAGAGGATCTCAGGATCAGGTTCAAGGAGTGATGGCTGGTCTCAGCTTTTGTAAGTTGACTCATTCAAAGTAATAAAGAAAATTATTTTCCCGTCCCAATTCATGAACTGTTTATAGTTTGATCAGTATATGTTTGGATTTCTAACCCGTTAGTATATAAGTAGTATGCATGCATAGTTGTTTCTTGTCTTGRATGYAGGTCAGCTTTGGAAGGAGTATYGYRAACAAGTAATYRARCAYRAYGGAGGAYCGRYATCAAACRYCGRRWACGAGGTAGGTTGATMTTTCCATKCATTTAMTAAGAAAAGGGGATTTAAATCTAGGGATGAAGGTAGAAAGTAATTTCTCTTCGGTCATATCTGCATGCAAAGTCTGAACTCTATTTGCTAGTCCATAGGGAGATTTTCCCAACAACAATGGTTTATTGGATCATATAGTTGATATGTAATATGGTCAAGTTGGAAATGGAAGGTATGATGCGAGTGGTGCGTTTGACAAGTAATAGATGCAACTTCCAATGCATGGTTTAAATGAATTGTTGATAGATTAATGGTTGTCATGTACTATTGAATTAATTGAATGTGGGTGGAGGCGACGTGCATTTATTGCACATCACCCTTACTCCTTCCATTGGSCACCACCCTAGTCGGGCTATTGTTCAACCYTGTTGATGTGTTTATGCCCCGATTTCTTAGCAGAGAGGAACTGCTCGGCCAACTCACGTTTTAAGGTGTTTGATTACAGGTATGTCTTTTTTTGGCCATTCATGAGTCTTCTCTAGTTATGAAATGATTATTGGCTCAGGTGTATTGGTTTGTGATTTCTTTAAGTATTGCAACTGTGTAAAATTGTGATTTTGGGATGAAGCGTTGACGTTTTTCTCTACAAGAATGATGAAGTCATAGTGTTATCGGTCATCCTAGGTGCTACAAGCCGTAAGGGCTCTATGTTATCCTTGTTGGTTTAGTTGGAGGGTCTTTGTTTGGTTTTGGATGGTTGGTGGTCTTCACGCATTCTTATCATTGTATCCAGTCTTTGGATTTTATGGGTTTAATGGTTGGAAGCGCTTGTGTCACCGAGCATTGTCCACTTGGGCATTGTTTGTTTTCACCAGTAGAGGTCGCGCAGCGGATTATTTTTTTCTTTATCGGCCCTATCTTCACCTCTGCATTGTGGTTGTCTGACTGGAAATCCACGAGGGTTATACCCTACGTATGTTAAGTACCATCACCAGGACAAATTTGAGCCTCACTCCTCAGTGATAGCCTCTCTTGTCACAGGCCATTGTCACCCTATCCACGAAATAAGTTGTAGTGTTCTCTGGTATACGCCATTTGTCTCGGAGGTTTCACCATTGAAAGGAGTTGGCTCTATATTTCCTTGTGGTGGTCATAGATCAAACCCTTAACTCTACAAGTATGAGGGCTGATAGAGAAGATCGACGGGTCTGTTGGGTTTACTATTGGTTATTATTGGGTGGTTGTGTATTGTCGAAAAAATTAAGTACAAGCTCGCCCAGTCGGTCATGTGAAAATCATGTTGGTTTTTGGTATCTAGTCACTTCCTGTGTTATTACAATGGACAAACCCTGCATTGTTAATTAGACAATTCAAAGTACACAATCACTCTCCTTGTGTTTGATAATCTAGTATTGTTTTAATTGAGAAGGTCACATCCTCACTTCATGTCGATGACAGGGTATGTGTGGTTGCCACAACATGTTAGGTTGGTTGTTGATTGTTACAACAGTCCAAATATGAGCTCAGTATTGAATTGGTTGATTAGTTGATACACAGTGATTGTCTTTTTGCACTAAAGATTCTTTGGATGTTTAACTCGATATTGGTTACAATTGTTTAATGATGTTCACGCATAATGAATGCGTGGTGTTCCTACACCACAAACAAATGGTCATTGTAACTAAAAATTTTTGGGAGAAATGGTTATTACAACCGGGATGAATGTATCAATTCCATCCACTGTATGTGTTATGGTTATTCGATTGCATCATTAGGGATGAGCCCGAGTTTTACACAGCATGGTTGATTGCAGTTTGATTAATTTAAAGCAATACTGTATTAGATTGATAGCTCGGCACAATGGGTTGAGTTAATACTATGACTGTGTGTTTGGAATTGTAAAATGGGAATGTTGCATCGTGGTGTTTTGGGTGGTTGNTGAATGTATCTATTCCATCCACTGTATGTGTTATGGTTATTCGATTGCATCATTATGGATGAGCCCGAGTTTTACACAGCATGGTTGATTGCAGTTTGATTAATTTAAAGCAATACTGTATTAGATTGATAGCTCGGCACAATGGGTTGAGTTAATACTATGACTGTGTGTTTGGAATTGTAAAATGGGAATGTTGCATCGTGGTGTTTTGGGTGGTTGCCCACTGTGTATGATATGGATAAGTTCGGGTTGCGCACTCAAAGTTAGTCACAAAGTTTTAAGCACGATTTTGTTGCAATTTGATTATTTGTTTTATGAAGTCAAGCATGTTGTTGTTGCTTCGTTATGTTGGATGGATAGCCTAGCATTTTGGTTATTTAGAGTCGCGTTGAATTGATCTTGTACAGTCACAGAATTACACTTGCGTTGATTGAGTTATTTTGTCTTTCCTACAACATGGCATGATTTGGAATGGTGGTTGTTATCTGTTTGTTTAAATGTCGAGTCAGGTTTTACAATTCAAATCTATATTATTGAGTTGGATGTTCACTATGTATGTTTAACGAATATCATTCATTTTAAATGACAGGCCCGATTGCAATGACAGTATGACTTCATTGTAATTTTTGAAACACAACTTTTGAGTGTATTTGATGATTGAATTAATGTGTGGGCAGTGGTTGATTCTGATGATTAATAGAGTGGAAATGGTTACTATTATACATTTGAGAATTGTTATAAAATGAAAATTGGATAAATAGAAGGAACATAACTCCCTTACAGATTGTCGTGGAATGCATATTGTCTTGTTGATGGCACTGTGTTAGATATTTGACTATGAACAATGAACTATCTAATACACAGTGATTGTTATGATCGTTTGGTTGGCGTATATCCTTTTAACGACATGACTATATGGATTACTTGATTAATTTTGTGAACAGTACCCGCTCTCATTCCCCACCATTATTTATCTTTTCGCTAATTACAACCCCATCGCCTTCCCACATTCATTTTTCACTCCCTGTTATAAAATTGATTACAGTCAAGAAACATTATGTGTTAAAGCAGTTGGCAGTAGCAATGTCTTGGTTGAATTACAGTGATGTCTCTTTGGTTTGCAGTTTATTTTGCTGTCCTTGAGCAGTAACCATTTTTTTCCCCTCATCATACCATGTTTCTCTCAATACAAACCCCTCACATATCCCAGGACCCTTTATTCACCCCCTACTCATTGATTAATAGTTAAACAATTTGTATGGATTGGATTCCATGGTCTGATACATTGCTAAGCCAAATATGTTTCATATTTTTAAGAGTTGTCATGTATGGTTATATAAAAGACTAGTTTCTAATCAATCATGCATGCAGGAATGAGTTTTTTCAACTGAGGTAGCCATGGCCAAGGAAACAGAGGGAGAGGTAATTGGAAYARAGGCCCAAGAAGGCCAAGGTTCTCCATACATTTTGATGTTGACTCACAAGAGCTTGGCCAATTGTTTCAGRCYGGATTTTTAAATTGGATTGGGCAAGGAGTGGTACAACCTAGGCCTGAAAGGCCTCCTTTAGAAGTAYCGCRAGCCCCTAGTATCCCTATGCCTCCTCATGTCTCATTGCAACCCGAGGTTCCTAAAAATGATGGATGGCAAGAGATTGTCCACCCGACAGTCTCCCAACATCATGGCTGGCCTAATTTATCCCTACCTACTCCTCTRCCTATTAACCCCATTGTCCAAGATGCTCCCCACTCACTAGTGAAGTTCTCTAATGCTAGTAAAAGGTTGAAAATTGATGCCCACCATGCCCTTGACAAAGGAAAATCCATTGTTGCCCCTTCCTCACCCTCCAATGGCTCTGAAAAATTTGTGTCTTCCCGGATGCATTTGAGGGATGATTGTTCCCTCGTGATCGGTGAGATTAGGCCTAAGGGCTCGACGCAGCCCAAGGCAAATTCGGAAAAATCAATGGATGACAACAACAATCAAGAAAATATTTCATCACATAGTGGGAAATATGGCTTTTGAGTTTTTATTTTTATCTATTGTTGATGACAGTTGACTTTAGGAAACTTTGGACAACATGTTTTATTTGTTGGGTTACATGAGTAATATTTTTTGAAAATAATTTCAAATATCATGGGCTAAATTGTCAAATGTGAATATGTGGATGGGAGTCACAAGGAGGTTTGTTTTTCTTAACTAAATAGTTATGTTATGATTGTTATGAGCTAAAGGAAGTCACAAGGGGTCCCACCTGCTAGTTATTATTTATTTCTAACCCTTATTATGATTATTACTTTTCCCCCTAACTAAAGTTGGTTGAGTCTTTTAATTAACTTAACTAACGAGTTGTTTCAACTACTTTAACCAATTCTAATTTGTTTAAAAGCAAAAGGAAAGGGAGGAACAAGAGGAGGATAGAATAAGAAGCATATTAAGGTTTACTCTTTGAGTTTATGCTGAGATAGTTCAATTTCCATTCATTCATTTATTCATCACAAGCCTAATTCTCTTTTATGATAGCAGGCTCTTATTGTAGACAACAATATTCAGGGTTGAATCACATCATTCAGACACTTGTTTTTCAGAGGTGTTGATCTAGCTTTGATAGTCTGTGTAGACTTTTTTGTTTGTGAATTGATTTTCATGACTGAGAAAGGCTATTGTGCAGAGTCGAGTGGACAACAATCTCTGGCAAGTTGATCCAGCTTTTAGAGTTCAATTTTGGTTTCCTGTCAGAGATCCTTTTGTATGTTCCATCGGGGATGTCTAAGTTTTACTTTGGTCCAAAAATTTTCCATGAGATTTTGTAAAGAAAATGACTCTTTGGTGAATTTGAATGAAATAAAGGATTTATTTATGTCTCATCTATCTTGATTATCATCTTGGTGACTTTACTTCTATCTTTAAATTTATTTTAGCAACTGATATGTTCAGAAAATTGCATAAAAAGTAAATTTCCAGCAAGCTTTTCATTGATAAAAGACTAGCCTAAGCACTCGTAAGTAATACTTGTGAGTTAGGATGCTATTTTTGTTGGCTATAAACATAGGGTGATATTCCCCTCTACTTTGTTTTAGCCAAGCAGAGTCTGAAAATGCTTGAGWAAGATCATTTCATATCTTTTCCTCAACACTCCATACATAATTTTAATGAGAAATAGTTTGCACTCGTAAACAAAAGATCATTTGGATTAGCCATATTAAAATATGCAAGCAAGATGGCTTCAAAAGTATAAGATGACTATCTAGATGGAAAKATCTTAAAAAAAAGGCAATTTAAAAAATGGGCACTAAAATGGACTATGTATATCAGAGTTGTGTCATTTTTAAGAAAGACATAAAAGGTAACCAAAGTGCCACGTGGTAGGGAGAGGTTGGCCCATGTGGTTGCACAATAAGTTTATTGAGTAAAAACAATGTCCTTTGTTCTAAATTTCCCTTTAACCTCACTTTTACAAGTAAGTTACGTTTACATAAAGTGACTCACTTTTATAAAATAAGCGAGAATCACTTTTACAATGAAGTTACTATATAAAATAAAGTTTCATGCAAAAAATAACATTAAAGTTACTTTATAGTGATTCATTTTTTAATTTAAGTGAAATGCATTTTACAATAAAGTTATTTGATAAATTAAAGTTGCATGAACTTTTTCAAAGAGTATATTAATAAAAATGAACTCAAAATCTCTTATTTAATAAAGTAAATTTCAACAAAACCATTATTTAGGGGCGAAATTTCACCAATTGGCTATTTTTTGGCCATTTAAAAAATATATTCATCAATTGATCATTTTTCCTTTAAACATTCATTTATTTTTTACATAAAGTATGATTAACTTGATAATATTCACCAAAATTTACAAGTTTTAATAGTAAATCATATTTTTTTAATCGAATATTCACCTATATATCTATATGTATGATTTTTTTCAAATTGAAATAGTCGCCTAAAATACTATACATAGGTATAATATTTGAATGCTTACAAAATACCATGCTTTTAACCAAATGAGTTAATGCAATATATATAACAAATGTTATGAAGAAGTAGGGGTTTTTTTGTCGCCTTGAAGTGCATGCTTACCCCAAAACCTTTATTTTTGCCTACAAAAAAGCTTAGACATAGTTGCACACAAAAACAAGTGAAATTTTGAAAAAAAAGACAAATTCAAAACTTTACAAGATCAAGGTTAGATTTGAATTATCCTACCAAGAAAATTCAAGTTTTCTATATGTTTCTAATTTGTTGAGATCTCATCAAGCATAGAGAAAAGAGCATACGTAGAAACAAAATACACTTTTCATTGTGTTTCTAGTTTACCTAGATCGCACAAGGAAAAAATGGTTATATCTTGGGTAAAAGAAAACATTTTTGAGGGAAATGAAAAGCGTTTCCAACTGAAAGTAGTGCTCCAGATGCAATAGAATAGATCGCTTAGCAAAAACAAAAAGTACAAAATTAGCAAAATCTAGAAATATTTTAGTGCATGCAACGACACGTGTTCATGATCTTGTTCAAGAACAAGAGTTGGTATTCATACAAGCTTTGATACCATGTTTGAAAAACAAGGTATTTCCACATAGGTCAAATGCCTTAAGAAAATTCTCACATAAGAAAATCAAATATCGATGCACTAGTATATTATGTGGGTAAAACCATCAAAGAGGGAAATAGTCCACAACCTCAACCAACATGGCCACTTTGTTCAACAAAAAAAGTATTTCCACACAAGTCGAACACCTTAACTAATCACTCACACAAATAGATCAAAGATCAATACACTAGTGTTTTATGTGGTTAAAACCCCTGAAGAGGGAAATAGTCCATGACCCCATCTAACACAACTGCTTGAGGAAATATATTAATGAAAAAGAAAAATAGTGTACATAAGAGTTTCTCATAATCAATCTTCAGTAAATGACTCTCCATGATTTTTAAATAGAGATCATGGACCATTAGCGTGGTAAGACACATATCAATATAGCAATTAGTATCAAGGAGATCATGAACTATTAGATCACTTTATGTCTAAAACATATCATCACCTTCATATTACATAACTACAAATGCATACTAAAGAAACACAATTTACCTAAAGATACATTATACCAAATTGATCTTAACTAACTCCTAAGTGTCTAAATATCATAACATCCCCCCTTAAGAACAACTTGGGATAGGATTGAAGGAATTACAAAGATGACACAATAGGAGAAGGAAGGAGGCATTAGAGCCTACCCATCTTTAATGACAACTTCATGAACACCTAACATAGATCGAAGTTTGGAAAAAAATTCTCCTATAAGAGACTTTGTGGAAATGTTTGCAACTTGATCATTTGTAGAGCAAAAGATCACTTCAAGAACGCTATCTTGAATAATATTTCTGAAGAGTGCATGTGTAATTGAATGTGTTTACTGCACTAATGTTGAACTGGATATTTTCCAAGATTTATGCCACTTTGATTTTCATACCAAAGTGTGCTTGTATGTTGATGTTGGAATCTAAAATCTGAAAGGATATGTCGAATCCACAAGTTTGTTTGGCTTGCATTAACTGTTGCTTGGTACTTTTCTTGTGCTAAAGAAAGAGAAAGAGTGTGTTTCTTCTTACAAGCCCATGTGAAATGTCCAGAACCAAGACTAAAAAAAGAACATGCAGTAGATTTTCTATCATTAGGGTCGTTAGCCCAATCAGAATCAATGAAAGCAACCAACAAAGGAGTCCCCCATAAACTATAATTCATTCCAAACTGAATTGTACCTCAGATATACTAAAGTATCATTTTTGTTGATTTTTTATGTCTCTCGTGGGATGTTTTCATATACCAGGCAATACGACCAAGAACAAAGGAAATATTAGGACATATATGAGTAAAGTATAAGAGTTTACTAACTAATTGATGGTACAAAGTTTCATCTTATTTTAGTGTAGTACACGTGGTAGTGAGTTTGAATCCATATTGGAATTCATTTTGGCTACAAGGGAAAAGGTTTCAATGAAGTCAATTCCTTCAACTTGAGAAACCCCATTGGAAACTAATTGGGTCTTATGTATTTCAACACTTCCATTTAATACATACTTAGTTCAAATCTTCCATGCGAAAGAGATAAACATGGTCACATGCATACTTAGACTAAGAAARRGAAATTTCTTCCTTGGTTTGCAATACTTGGAGGCCAAGRAAATAATGGAAATGACCTAAGCCTATCATTTCAAATTTCTTCTTAAGGTTGAATTTCACATGGTTAAAGAGTTTGGGGTCACTACCAATGAGGATAAGGTTATCAAAATAACGGGAAAGTACTATGAGATGGTTTCTTMGTTTCTTATTATAGACATTGTTGTTATAATTCTGCAACAAGGGTTAACAAAATCTTTAAATCTAGTGGTTGTGCTAGATAATAAATAAATGAAAGTTAAAAACATAAAATTATAGTTTAAAGAGTGGATCCATACCCTAAAAACCTTAGTTTATACCATGAAACAAAGAAAGAAAATAAATTGCAACTATAACAATGGAATAAACATATATGAAAGAAAATGAATAATGTATTATTACCCCATGGAAACTTAAAATAATATCACCTGTGGAGAAAATCCTTAGAGATAGTGGCTCCTTGACTTCCTCCTTGGGAGGGTTCTTTTTCTTCCCTAGTGTGTGTGCATTGATCTCCTATCCTTGTGGATGTAAGTGACTATGGCTATTGCCAAAAATTATTTCAATAACAAATGGTGTGTTGATATCTACAAAAAATTCGATAGCATTTACTTACTTTGGATGGATTATGCGGAAATGAAGTGGCCTATTGGTATTTATAAGAAAAATAGTGTTTAACCCCTTGACATGGTCATAATAAAAAATGATTATTTGATCATATCAAATATAACAATTACTTTTAGGGTTTTTTCATAATCAATTTATTTTATTTTAATTTATCTTGCTTTTGGACAATTCCAAAAGGAAATGGTCAAAAAGGGTTTTATGACTTTAGTAAATGTGTTTTCTTAGGTCAGGTGGTGTAAACTGATGTGACGTGGGTAAAATGAATGGAACCCATTTTGTATGTGGTGTATTTTGATAAACCTAGCTAATTTGGCCAAGGTGAATAACTTTTAGGTAATAACAAACATTGGGGTATAGACATTGGTAAGGGATATAACAAAGCGGATGGAATTCATTTTGGCTACGAGGAAAAAAATTTCATTATAGTAAATTCCTTTAACTTGATAAAATCTTTTGGAAACTAATTGGGACTTATGTCTTTCAACACTTTCATTTGATGCATAATTAGTTATATTCTTCCATGTGAAAGCAATAAAGAAGGTCACATGCACACTTAGACTGGGAAATGGGAATTTATTCCTTGGTTTGCAATACTTGAAGGCCAAGGAAATAATGCAAATAACCTAAGTATGTCATTGAAATTTCTTCATAAGGTTGAATTCCATATGGTTTGAGAGTTTTGAGTCACTACTAATGAGGGTAAAGTCATCAACATAAAGAACACATATTATGACATGTTTTCCTACTTTCTTGGTATAGGGATTGGGGTCAAGATGACTTCTAGAAAATCCATTGTTAAGAAGAAAACTATCAATTTTAGCATACCAAACCCGAGGAGCTTGCTTAAGGCCATAGAGATATTTCTTAAGGTGGAAATAAAGGCTAGAGTCATTCTAAACATAGTCAGTGGGTTGTTCCATGTAAATTTATTCTTACAAATACACATGCAAGAAGACGAATAGCATCCATATGATGGACCTCCCATTTATGTGAGACAACAAGGGCTAGAAGAAGGTGGATATAATTCATTTCA
>JASDQU010751504.1:5103-36932 GCA_032191745.1 Picea mariana
TCTGTGTACCATCACTGTGTCTTATCGTCTCACATAGGCTATCTTTTATAACCTTGAGTTTACCCTAGGTCCAAAACCCTAGATCTCCTAAAGTGATCAACGACTGAGATCTAATCTCACATTCACTTTAGATCTGATGGCTAGGACTTATTTTAATTAATAATTCCAAATACTTGGGCATTTAATTAAATTAAACTCACTTTATTACAAAAGTACATTCACTTACATAAAGTGAATCTCCTAAGATTTTGAGGGGCATTTAGGACGACTCCCACGTGCTAGACGCAAGCCAATGTGGAAGTACTTGTTCGATGCTACTAAAAACATCAACACTCCCTGTTAGCGAGGCATGTACTTCCACCACTCATAGGTCACTCTATCTTCGCTATTATATCTGTTGCCATCGCTGCTCTCCAATCCACCTGATTGGTTGCTCCCTCTGAACCGAAAGCTATCCCTGCCATCTCACTCAAATCCTTTTTTGAAGACTTTCACTGGCTGCTCGAATCCCTGCTCGAGACTTGCTGGGTTGCTCGGACTCTACTAGCTCTTGCCTGGATTTGCTACCTGCTGCCCACTGCATGATGGTTTTCTGGGTTGCCCGGTGTGCCTACTTGCTGCTGCCTTGGTTGTCTCGACCCCTCTATGTTGCTAGGGGCTTGTTTTCCACGCTGGCCGGCGCTCTGATTTGTCTAGTTGCTAGCTGTTTCGTTGGCTGGGCTAGCTGCTGCTCAGCCTGTCCCTCTACCTCTAGCTGCTGCGACTGTTTCTCTTAATCACCCTCTGTCTACATCTTCCACGTGCCCTCACTCGACCCGCTGCTTCTCCCAACTGTTGTCTTAGCTCGTCCTACCTTTTCTGGCAGTTGTTCCCTTGTTGCCGTCACCTTCTGCACATGCTGACCAACTCTACTCCTCTGCCGACCTTTTCTTCATGCTGGCGGCTTCGTTCACGTGGTTGTCAGTTTTCTTCCTGTTGCTGGTGCTCTCCTTTCTCTGTGCATCCTCCTTCAAACCTCTACCCGTGACCACTCAACTGTCTACTCTGCGGCTGTCACTCCTGTCGACGGATGTTTCTTGCCAACTGCTAGCTCCATGGTGGATCCCAGCCAAGCTGCTTCCTACAACTTTCTCTTCTGGTGGATTCTTATTTGACGGCTAGCAGTTGACTCACGACCCCCACGCTGTTCGTCGACCCTTGTCTTGTCTACTATTCCACGCAAAGTTCCACGTACAAGTACTTTCCATAGCCTGCTGCTCTTGCAGATTTTCCCAACACTCATAATTGGCTCCACTGCAGCAGCTTCAACTGGCCTCTCTCTTCTGCGGATTGTTGAACCTCCACGCTCTGCTCACACGGCTCGATCCACAGTGATTTCTTCAACTAATCCTTACCCGCCCACGCAAACACCTGGTGCATTAGTCGACGACCGTACGACTGTTCCCTTTTTTTGGTTTGTCTTTTACCCTCTCTGCATCCTGCGATAAAATTTCCTACGAAATTTTTTTCTCATTGCAAATTCACAATCTTGGCAAATCTAGCTTCCTCAGAGTCCCGACTCTAATACCATGTTAAATTTTCCAAAACCTAGCACCTGACCATTAATTCCGATAAATCCTAGCACAAAGTTACTTGTTGATTTATGAATTAAAGCACAATTGAGTATTAACCTTTAAAATAACTGAAGTAAGAAAATCAGAAAGCAAAACACATTACACACATAATTTCAGGCAGTGTTACATTTATTGCGATATTATCAGATTTATCGCGATAATATCACCAAACCCAAGCTTGCCGATAATATTGCCATCAATTATCGAGATAATTTCCTAAATTGAATTTATCACGATAATTTAATTTATCGCGATAAATAGCCGATATTATCGCGAGTTGAGGCAAATTATCGTCCTGCTGGGTTTCTGTGCGGATTTTGGCTTATAAAACCGGTTTTGGGGTTCTTTTTCCTCGTTTTGCAAATGTTGCTTGTGGGGTTTGAGCTCTAATGGTGTTGTAATCATTTTCCATCAAGCAAACAAGGAAAAATCCATAGTTTTCGGTGCCATCAAGTAAGCATTTTTGTAGCGGAGATCTACTCCAATCTAGCATATCCATTGAACCAGGTATGTAAACAAAATTATGCCCTCATTTTCTTTGTTTTTCAAGATTTAGTATATGGTTTGCATGTCCATTAGATATAACTTGTTTTGCCCCTTTTTAATGGAGGATTTAATAATTATGTAGGTATGGTAGTTTAATTGTAGCTTTTTTGAAGTTTTTTTGTGGATTTAGATTCGAAATTTCCCCCATTTTTTTTGTCCCATAGGTTTACAAATTTAATCTGTGATCCACACATTTCAAAATGCCAAAACCATTGGACCCAATGTGGGAGTATGGTCTACCATATGATGGCCATAATAGAATGAGGTTGAATTGCAAGTTATGTGGTATGGAAATGTTTGGTGGCATCAGTTGCTTGAAATACTACCTTGCAAAAATCCCAGGGAATGAAGTGGAGATTTGCAAAGCATCTTCCCTAGAAATTGTCCACATTACTAATCAATCCATTTTTGAAATGAATAAGAAGAGAGATCAAAGGGAAGAAATGATGCTTGAGCTTGCAAATAGATATGGAAGCACCTCAGGATTGGGGGAAAGCCAATCCACGGGCTCACATTCCACAATGCATGACCCCTCAACATCCTCACCTTTCTTTGTGCTGAGGTCAGTGCCTAGGGGTCAACCTTCTATTCGGTTTATGGTGAAAAAAAAGAAGCCGACTAGATTGTTGCTAGATGTTTTCTATGGAGTGACATACCATTCAACATTTCCAAGAACAACCCATGTTTGAAGCTGCTGCTATTGTTGGTCCAGGATACAATGGACCTTCTTTTAATGACTAGAGAGGGCCTCTCCTTCAAGGGGAAAAGACTGATTGCACAAAGAGATTGGGCGAGCTGAGGGAATCATGGGAGATCACAGGATGCACCGTTATGTCAGACGTTTGGATAGATGGGAAAGGCATGTCCATTATGAATTTCTTGGTTAATTGTCCTAGGGGGACAATGTTTATCAAATCTGTTGATGCATCTGCATATGTTAAAGATGCCTGACTATTATGTGAGTTGTTGGATAACTTCATCCAGGAGATAGGCCCAAAGTATGTTGTCCAAGTCATTATGAACAATGCTGCTGGCAAGTTGCTCATGTAGAGGTATCAGATGTTATATTGGACTCCTTGTGCTACCCATTGCATTGATTTGATGCTAGAGGATGTGGGAAAAATTCCTTGGATCAAGGAAATTGTTGAGTCCACTAGGAGTGTTACAATATATATATATATATAATCATACATACGTTCTTACACTCATGAAACAGTTCACAGGGAACAAGGAGTTGGTTCGTACTGCTATTACGTGTTTTGCGACAAGCTTCATTGCTCTTCAGTCTCTCCACAATTCTATGTTGGAGTTGCAGAGGATGTTTCTTTCGGATGAGTGGAATGCTTGTGTCTATAGCACTAAAGTGGATGGGCAAGCCATAACCCAACTTGTGAGACACGATCAAAGTTTTTGGATGGGAGTGCAGGAGTTGTGTGCTATCAATGAACCTTTGGTAAAGGTTCTTCGCTTGGTTGATGGTGAGAAACCTGCAATGGGCTACTTGTATGAGGCCATGGATAGGGCCAAGGAAGCTATCCATCGGTACTATGAGGACAAGGGGGAAGATGAATTCACTAAACGAGTCGAGATATGGAGTGTGATTGATGAGCGATGGAACAACACTCTCTGTCGTCCGATTCATGCAACATGGCTCTACCTCAACCCCGCATACTCTTATGCATGTGGATTTAGGTTAGATGCAGAGGTTATGGATGGATTTTTTCAATGTGTTCAGAGGATGGTGTTGACTCTTGCTGAACGCTCAGAGATTTCCAAACAGATGGCGTTGTCGGTATGGAATGGATGCCTAAAGGAATGTGATAACAGTCCGTCGTGGTTGGACATTCTTTCGTTCCTCCGTCTCTGACAGATCAATCGGGAAGCAATTACTCTCTCTCTTCCCCATCCTTGAACAAATCAATCAATGTTACACCATTGTCACCTAACCATAGGCACTTACATGTACCACCCCCGAGCACAGTAACCTTTTCTTAGATAGATTCTTTACATGAAGCAAGTCCTCTCAGATAAACCCTAACCATAAATACCAACACGACTGCAACAACAACACAATACCAGTAGAGCGTACCTTTACCAAGAGAAGCGCACAAGAGAGAGATACCAGAAAGACTGAGCAAGGAGAGACTTCACCATTACAACTGCTTCGTCACCTTCCTCAGACTTGCGCTCTTAACTACACAGTGAGTGAATGTGTGTCAAATGAGCTAGCACTGCCTTTATTTATACTAGTCTGTCCAAGTAACTTTTCATGTGGGGTCGACTTCCCTTTCTGGAGCCTTCTAATTCTTTATTATTATTCTCCTTTGGCCGACTTCTCTTCTAGGGTATTTCCACATATGTTTAATAGTTCTCTTGCTTCCAAAATCTTCTTCTCTAAGCACAAAGGTTGTCCTGGAGGTTAATACCTCCTGCAAATACCAAAACATCAACACTCCCTCTTAGCTAGGGAGGTATTATCCAAGATGTTCTTCATCTAGTAGTCTCAATCACATCCATACATGGCATGTACAAGACTACCACCAATCACATGGTCCTGCAAACCAATCTATAGGTAGCATCACCATAGCCACACAAGCTATCCCATGATCAAACTGATCATGTCACAAGTATCACCATCATAACGAAACAGACTCTGTCATAGTCACACACAAACTATTTGATGGTTATGTCAGAGTCATGCATCTGGGGTCTCATCAACATATGTAGCATCTCTCTAGTGGGCACAACCTCATCGTCCTCTTAGACCTTATGGGTCTTGACGTCGTTTCATACCTTATGTCATTACATGACTTCATCTAGCTCACTCAAAGCTAGGCAACTAGCCAGTTCACGCAGAACTGCGCTACTTCCCAATCCACACAGAGTCTGGGCAACTATCCAGTTTAGCCAGTTCACACAGGACTGCGCCACTACCCAATCCATATAGAGTCTGGGAAACTATATCCAGTTTAGCCAGTGCACATAGAACTGTGCTACGACCCAAACCATACGGAGTCTGGGCAACTAACGTGCCTGTAAATGACTACCCGCTGCTGCCACACTCTGTAAGCTACTGCCCCCTAGAATCGCATATGTGACTCATCACTCCCTCTTATGAGGGAAGTCCTTCTGGACCACACCAAGCTTGTCCCTGAAATACTCAAACTTTATCTTTGACAAAGGCTTGGTCAACACATCGGCTATTTGCTTGTCTGTAGCAACATACTGGAGCTTCACTGCTCCCTTTTGCACCATGTCTCGGATATAATAGTACTTGATCTCGATATGCTTTGACTTGTCAAGAAACATGGGGTTCTTTGACAACCTTATGCAACTTTGGTTGTCACAGAAAATACAAGTCACCTTCAACTCGAGATCAGAGAATCGTGCAAGCAACTTCCAAAGCTACACAACTTCGCAACTAGCTAAACATGCTGCTATGTATTCTGCCTCGGCCGTACTGAGTGCCAAACTAGTCTGTTTCCAGCTGAGCCATGAGATCATAGCTGATCCCAAACTAAAGCAACACCCTCATGTACTCTTTTGATTTGCGACACTATCGGCCCAATCTGAATCAGCATAACCTTGTAGTCTTATCTCACGATTCAAAACATATTTGAGTCCATAGTCAACTATACATTTCAGGTAACTCAATACATGTTTTGCCGCGATCAAGTGAACATGTCTCGGTCCAACCATATACTGACTCAATGTGTTCACTGCAAAACATATATCTAGCCTTTTGTTCGTCAAATACATCAACGAACCAATCCTCTATCTATACATGGTGGCATCCATTGTTTTTGAAGATGTATCACTCAATAACTTCAGGTTTGTCAACATCGGTGTAGGCATGGCTTTACAATCCATCATTCCGAATCTCTTCAGGATTTCTACAATATATTTTCCTTGGTTAAGGAAAATCTCATCCGATTTCTGCCATACCTCTAGACCTAAGGAATAATGCATCATACCCAGGTCTTTCATCTCGAACTCTGTAGCAAGCTTCCTCTTACTTTTGGCGATGAGCTTCTCGTCTCCTGTTAGAAACAGGTCATGCACATGTAATAGTAATATCACTGGTCCACCATCCACAACCTTGTAGTAAAGGTTGGAATTTGATTTACTCTTGGTAAATCCCAAGCTCATTAGAAAGCTGCCAATTCTACCGTACCATGCCCTGGGTGCTTGCTTCAATCCATACAAGGCTTTCTTCAACCTGCACACATGTGTTTGCCTGTCATGTGTCTTGAAACCTTGTAGCTGCTCCACGTACACTTCCTCTTCTACTACACCGTTCAGAAAAGCTGTCTTCACGTCCATCTGGTGTATCTTCCATTTCATTGCTGTAGCTACTGCAAGTATAGCTCTAATCGAAGTGCATCTTGCCATAGGAGCAAATGTCTCATAATCTATTCCTTCTTTCTGGGAGAAATCACGAGCCACAAACATTGCCTTATATTTCTTGATACTGCCATCTGTTGAATGCTTTTTCTTGTAGATCCACATGGAACTGACCACTGTCTTCTCTTTTGGTCTCGAAACCACATCCCAAATATCATTCTTCATAATGGACTGGTACTCCTCAATCATGGCATCCTTCCATACTTTATTTTCTGCAACCTGTTTATAACAGGTAGGCTCTGCATCAATGATATCACTTAGCAATGCCATGTAACTAGAAAATGGTCGCGGTTTCTTACTTTCTCTGAAAGTTTCGTTCGAAGCACTATACTTCTTTGCATCCTGAATAATCTCTCGAGCCCAAGCTGGTCTTCTCTTATTTGTAATTATCTCTCGGGGTGGATCTGCAGGTCTTTGTGGTTCTGCCATATCATGATCTTCTGGAACATACTCTTTTGGTACAATGTCATTACCTGTATATGTATCTGCAACTCTAGGAGCTTCAGGCTCCTCATAATGGACCTCATCTGTATGATTCTGCCTCGAGCTATTGAAGGCTGCATCCTCATCGAAGGTAACATCTCTGCTAGTCTCAATCTTCCTGTGACCAGGGATGTAGACTCTATATACCTTCGATGTCTCACTATATCCAACAAATATACCCTTCTTTCTTGAAGGATCCAACTTCGATCTCTTATCCTTGGGAACATGCACATACACTGGACATCCAAATATTCTTAGGTGGCTGACCTCTGGCTTTTCTCCTGTAAACATTTCTTCTGGTGTCTTGTTCCCAATTATACGGTGAGGACTTTTGTTCTGGACATATACAACAATCCTGGCTGCTTCTGCCCATAGATGCATCGATAAATCTTGATCATGAATCATAGCCTTTACCGCTTCCATTATCGTTCAATTCTTTCTTTCTGCCACACCATTCTGTTGAGGATTGTAGGGAGTGGAGAGCTCCCTCTTAATCCCAACTTCTCTGCAGAATGCTTTGAATTCATCCGATGTGAACTCTCCTCCATTATCTAACCTTAAAATCTTTATCATCTTTTCAGAAAGATTTTCTACAAGGGATTTGAATTCCTTGAACTTGCTGAATACTTCGCTTTTTGTTTTCAAGAAATAAATTCAAGTTTTACGTGAGAAATCATCAATAAATGAAACATAATATACATACCTGCTAAGTGAAGTGGCTGTCATCGGTCCACACACGTCTGAGTGCACGATGTCCAACTCGTTTGGCTTTGCTGTCATTGATTGGAAACAGGTTCTTCACATTTTTTCCTTGTTAACATCCCTTGCATATGCCATCATGATTCACCTGAATCTTTGGCAAACTTGTCACCATCTTGCTCACAATCGGTAATGCTTTGTAGTGTATGTGAGCAAGTCTTTTATGCCATAGCTCACTTGGATTTACTGTACTGTGAACTAATGCTGAATCCGAGTGTCCCTTTAATTTGTATAGACCTCCTTCTTGAACACCAATCAAAATAGCGTCATCAATAGACTTTCCTCTTGACCACATAAGAACTTCACCATCAATGAAAGCAACTTTGAATCCTTTCTCATCCAATGCTAAGATAGAAAGGAGATTCTTCTTCAAACCATGTACATACAAAACATCTTTCATCTTCATAGGCTTTTCGGAATCAAACCTGTAGGAGGCTTCTCCTACCCCTTTAATGGGATACTGATAGTCATCACCGAGCTTCACCTTATGAGGTGAATCCTTCTGAACCAATTTTGAAAGAGAATTCTTGTAACCGGTCATGTGCTTAGAAGCACCACTATCAATAAGCCATGTGTCACTTCCATGAGTGAATGTCCTTGTAAGAGCTGATATCAATACATATTCTTCACTTGAGTCATCTTCTTTTGCTTTCTTCTGAAAAGGTTCATCGTCTTTTGCGGCATGAACATGATGTCTTTTATACTTTCCTTTTCTGATTTGATCTTTTATGTGAGGACAATTTCTAGCAATGTGTCCCATCTTCCGGCAGCTGAAGCATTTGTAACTCGAATAATCCTTTTGAGTCTTTTGTGACTTTTGAAACTTCTTGTGAGAATAAACCTCTTTTATGCTCTTTCCATTTCTTGTATGTGCTGCTAGTGCTTGATTTTCATCATCACCCAACTTTTCTTCTCTTGCTGCCAATCTAGCTTCTTCTTGAGTGCAATCTTCCCATAGCCTTCTAAACTTTGTTGGTTTTCTTCTGGAATAGATTCCTTGAATAAATGATTCCCAAGACTTTGGGAGACGATTCAATGTAGTCATTACTAGGTCAGCTTCTTCAATTGTGTCTCCAATGGCTTTAAGCTATTCTTTGATTTGAGATACCCCTTTGAAGTAGGATTGAATGGTTTCTGAATTCTGCATCTTCACATTCTTGAGTTGTGTCCTCAATGTCATCTTTTGGTTGATATTCTCGCCTTCATATAATAGGGATAAAGCATCAAACATCTATTTTGGAGTCTTCAATGATGAGACATGAGGGATCAAGTCATCCTTGATAGAATCTGTAATAATCCTTTTTGCTTTAACCAAGTTCTTCTTGTGCTTTGCTTTAGCCTCATCTCCCTCTAGCTCTTGAACTTCTTCTTCAATGAAGCCTTCTGGATCATTCTCCTCTAGAATGAGCATTACTTTATATTTCCATGCTTGAAAGTTATCAACACCCTCAAGCTTCTCATCAAGCGTAGTGCTGGAAGTCACTCTGCTCCAAGATCTATAAAATATGACAAAAGTTAAAATTTTGCAAGAATGAGTTTTTATCTTACCAGTGAGTGCGCTATGCCAAGGGGACCTCCTTTTTTCAAGGATCTGCTTCAACTTTAACCTTTAAATGCCCAAATGTCTTGACCTAGGGTTTTATGAGGAAACCCTAATTTTATACATGTATTTTATGCATGCCTTTATTTATATTGTCCAAGTGACTTTTCATGTGGGGCCGACTTCTCTTTCTGGAGCCTTCTAATTTTTTATTAGTATTCTCCTTGGGCCGACTTCTCTTCTAGGATATTTCCACATTTGTTTAATGGTTCTCTTGCTTTCAAAATTTTCTTCTCTAAGCACAAAGGTTGTCCTGGAGGTTAATACCTCCCACAACTACCAAAACATCAACAATTTTGTGGGAAAACTATGGCAGTAGAATCCGAGAGTTGCAAAAACTTGCTGTTCGGGTGCTGAGTCAGACTTGCAACTCTTCAGGGTGTGAACACAATTGGAGTGTCTTTGAAAAGATACACTCCAAGAAGCGCAACAGTTTAGAAATGTTCAAATTAAAATTTTAGTTTTTTATGATCTCATTAATTTTAATTTATGCCCATGGGACATCATGATTCATCCTCTAATTACAAATTGTCACTCATACAGGTTAGATGTCCACTGCCTCAATGACATGGTCTATGTTTACTACAATCTCAGGTTGTGGGTGAAGCAGATAAACAAAGTACTCGACATTGATGCCATTGTATTGGATTCGATTGACACCACGAGTCCGTGGAGGGTGGAGACCGAGGAGCTTGTCATGGAGGAGGCACTTGAGTGGTTGGAGCATGATGTTGATGAGTTGGAGGGGGAGGAGGTATCAAAGCCAAAGGATCTTCCACTTACATGAGAGACAAATTTGGAGCAGCAGAGGACATTGAGAGTCGAGAGATTGCCAATTAGGGGAAGAGGTGGAAGACATCTCACTACATCTTCCACCTTAGACTCCTTATCCCTAGGAGTTGCACCTACCACCTCAGGATCAGCCTCAACACGTCCACCTACTGCTTCTAGAGGAAAAGCGCTAACGATGACCTTTTCCCGTAAAAGGGGTAGAGGGAATCGTTGATATCTTAATGCATCATGATTAGCCTTGTAGGCTTGTAGTATCTAGATGCCTCATGGTAATCATCTCATGAGATACATTTATTTTTGTTTTGATGTGATTTTGTATTATCTTATTAGGAATTATGACTCGAGAGTCGGGACATCTATCATATTTCAGTATCGATGTTTGATGTACTACTTGAAATCTTATATATCTTATATTGCAGTTTTATTTTCATATTTATCTAACAATGTGTTTGTTTGATGTTGATGTTGCTTTAGAAGTTGAAAAAATGATTATTTTTGTATTTTTTAAAGTTTCTCAATAATTTTCGATAATTTCCCCGATATTACTGATAATTTCAATTTTGGACCCCCTAAATTCTCGATAACGATAAGTGTAACATTGATTTCGGGTAAATACCCCTAGAAAAGTCCTCGCAGGAAAACCAGATCTGTGATGATTTTATTAAATGAAATCAGTGCTCCCGTCCTGGGATAATGGCCCTTCAGAGGAAATATAAATCAACAAATAGCCAAGCCCTACAAACCTCAAGATCAATCCTTCGATATTGTTGGTTGGCTGCTATATCTCTTGCTGCCCCTTTGCACCCTTTCGTTGGCCCCTGCCCCTACACACTTGAATGCTTACTCACTCTTTGTATACCATCACTGTGTCTCCACCTCCTCTCACTTAGGCTGCCTTTTATAATCTTGAGTTTATCCTTCCAACATGGGATATTACAATCAGTGTTAACCAACATCGGCAACGACAAAATATTGCCGAGGGTCCGAAAACGAAAATATCGGCAACATCGAGGAAAATATTGGAAAATGTCGTAAGAACAAAAAATATACAAAAATATTCATTTTTTTTCAATTTTTTAAATATCTAAAGCATCAACAACATCAAATAAATGCATTTCCACATAAATATGAAAATAGAACTAATATATAAGATGTATAAGATGTCTAGTAAACTTGAATACATCACAGTCTACAGATCAACACTTAATCATGTCCTGAGTCTAAAGCCTCAAAATATCATCAAAAAATATAATAAGTGACAAATGTATCTCATCATCATGAGTCATCTACAATGAAATCAAATAAAGTCTAATGATTCCCTCTGCCCCTTTTATGGGAAAAGGTGATAGCTTTTCCTCTAGAGGAAGAAGCCCCTGGGGATAGCATTGGACTTTGATGTCCTGTAGAAGAAGCAGGAGCTAGACTCTGATGTCCTCTACTGGTGCTACTGCCAAGTACAACTCCCTTTGTCAGAGTCCGTGAAGATGGTGGCTGACTCTGCTCTATAACATCCTTCTCCTCCGCCTCCTCCTCCTCTGCCACTGCCCCCTCTACCTCCTTCTGTATCCAATCAGGCATTGATTCCAAGATAGGTCTCTTGGACTCAACCCTCCATTCAACACTGGTGTCAATCCCATCCAACGGAATGACGCCCACATCAGGTGTTTTTTGAATCTGCCTTACCAATAATCAGAGATTATAGTAGACATATACCATGTCATTGAGGCGCTGGGATTCCAACCTGTATGAGGGCCATAAATTATAAATTAATAATAATATTATAATTATAATTTCTAATGAATTAAAAATTTAATTTGAAAATTTGTAACCTGTTGCGCTTCTTGGTATGTATTTTCTCAAATGCACTCCAGTTGCGCTCGCATCCTAAAGAGCTACATGTTTGGCTAAGCACCCAAATGACAAGTTTTTGTAGATGGGGTACTCTACCACCATAGCTTGTCCACCAAGCATCTACAACAAATAAGAGAAACATAAGAAAAGACATTGACATTTGAAAATTAAAAGTTGAAAGTTACAAAGTTGAAAGAAAAGACATTGAAATTTGAAAGTTGAAATTTGAAATTTAATGAAGTTTACTTGGCATTTTGGTCTTCTTATTAGCTATAGCCATCTGAAAGCCAAAAGTCGCACCAAACATCCTATATATTTCCATTTCTTTGGAAATCTCTACACGTTCTTCATGACTTAGCACCATTCTCTCAACACATGTGAGGAATCCTTCCATAACCTCAACATCAAATCTAAAACCACATGAGTAAGAGAATGCGGGATTGAGGTAGATCCCTGCAGCATGAATCAGGCGATGAAGTGTATTGTTCCATCCCTGATCAATCACTCCCCATATCTGTAGTTGTCTCTGAAATCCATCATCTCCCTTGTCATCATTTTAGGCATGGATGGCTTCTTTGGCCCTATCCATGGCCTCATACAAGTAGCCCATTGTGGGTTTGTCTCCATCAACCAACCGAAGAACCTTTACCAAAGGTTCGCTAATGGTAACTACCTCCTCCACTCCCACCCAAAAGCTCTCGTGGTATGACACTAGCCTACATATGCCCCCCCCCTTCGGTTTACAACTAAATGATAAATCATCCCACTCATGTGAAACAAACATCATCTTTAGGTTCTGCATACAAGCCAAGATAGATCGAAGAGATATGAAGCCAGTGGCAAAGCACGTGATTGCATGACGCACCAACTCCATGTTATTTGTGAATCTTCTCATCAAGCTAAGCACAAATGCATGATTATATATGAATTTTGTTATGCTCTTAGCCGATTCAACAATGTCCATGATATAAAGAATTTTTCCCATATCCTCTAAAATCAAATCTATACAATGTGTAGCACAAGGAGTCCAAAACAATGTCGGATATCTCTGCATAAGCATCCTACCTGCAACAACATAGTTAGCAGCGTTGTCCGTTATGACTTGGACAACATGTTGTGGACCCACCTCCCGAGTGAACTCATCCAATAAGTCACATAACAATGATGCATATTTAACATGTGCAAATGCATCAACAAATTTAACAAACATTGTCCCCTTGGGACAATTAACCAAGAAGTTAAGAAGTGTCCTACCCTTCTGGTCCGTCCAACCATCTGACATCACGGTGCATCCAGTGATTTCCCATGATCCCTTAAGCTCCTCCAATCTGCTAGCACAATCAATCTTTTCATTCTGAAGGATAGGCCCTCTCAACTCCTCATAGGTAGGGGCCTTGTACCCTGGGCCAACAACAACAACTACATCAAACATTGGTTGATAGAATGGGTTGTTCTTGGCAATGTTAAAAGGAATGTCACTCCATAAGAAACACTTACCCACCAACTTATTAGGCTCTTCCTTCTCCTTTTGTTTTACCATTGACCTGATAGAAGGTTGTTTACCAGGTGTGGTTCTAGGAACAAAAAACAATGAGGTAGAAGGTGGAATTGAAGCAGCCAAACTTTCCTCTTCAGCTATTCCACCTCCCCTTGCAAATTGAGCTTTCTTGGCTTCCCTGTATTCTCTGGCTAAATCCATATTCTCAAGCGCTTTGTTGGAAATATGCATGATTTCCGGGGTTGATTTTGGGCAAATATCCACTTCATGTCTCGGGATTTTTGCAAGCTGGTATTTCAGTCGGGTAATTCCCCCCATCATTCTCATCCTACACAACTTGCAATACAAAGTTTGTCTATTAAAACCCCCCTAGGGTTCACCATATTCCCACATAGCATCCAATTTTCTCGGCATTTTCAATCTTCAAGTGACCAAACACAGGGCACAAAAACAGTGGAAAAAAATTAAAATCACCATGTAACTTTTAAAGAATCAAGATTCAAGATAATAGAATCTACAAGTAATACAAATGTTCAAAATGGGGGAAAACTGATAAATTTGCAAAAATTAAAAAAAACCTATCATAAATTTGCAAAAATATAAAAAAAATTGTTGGAAATCAATCCACACTCCAAAATAATTTGATGGCAGTTAAAAAAAAGAGTCCCTAACTACCAAGATGAAGGATACATAGAAAAAATTAAAAAAAAACAAAACGAAAAAAATGGTGCAAACTGTTGCCCATACCTGCAAATGCACCCTTGCTTGAGGGAAATGAATCCCAAATTCACAATAAACAGGTTATGGTGCTCAAAATCTCACTCCTCTTCTTTGGTTGAAGGAAAACTTGCCTCTTTCTCCTTTGCTCTTCAAAACCCACACTTCACTTGCAAAATCAGAGAAAAAAAGTCAAATTCGGGCTTTATTTCCGGCCTTGTCTGCGTGCCTGAGACATTTTCGATTGTAGCGCGATAATATCGCGCTATTTTGGTAAATAGCGTGATATTATCGGCATAGGTAAATCACACGCTATTTTCGGCGATAATATTACCGAGACCTATTTTGGCGATATTATCGTCAACATCACGATAATATCACGATGTTGGTAACACTGATAATTTACACTGAAGCAAATACTTGTCACAACTCACGGAAGCTATACTCTGGTTAAGATGCCACGACTAGGAGGTATCAATTCTGCCAAATTTTGCCAGGACTTGCACCTGGCTCCAACCAGATGAAATGACCTGCTTATGCATGCGAGACGGCCCACAAGAGGTGAGTATGTCTCTACGGGGATTTCAACATCGGTGGGGTGTTATCACGCAAATATGCACAGGCAAATTTGCCCAATCACTGCAGGCAAACCAACCCTTGTCACTGTTGGAAGGCCTCTCTGGTCGGACTGGTGCTTTTCCAGTCTCAGCAGGGGGGTGTGTCCCTAATGGATGTATGCTGCCACGTAATTGACAAATCTGCATGTATTCCAAGATGATCAGCACACAAAAGACTCCTTCTCGAGCTGTTCGTAAACAGTCAAGAGCAAGGGTGAGTTCAAATAATAATTTCAAGTGGTTGAAATCAGATTCAAGAGATATAATGGAAATGCATGAAAGAATGTGCGCCTCAAGTGAGAAGAACACAAAGTGAGTGCACAGTAAGCTACCTATCACTGCAACAATTTAGTCATCAACAACCAATATAGCTAGCAGAAAACGTAATTGTATCAAATCAAATATTACTCAAGATATTGGCTGCAGCCTGCATCATAGTGAGTTGTAGGTGACAGGCTGCCAATGATTTCCTTGGTTGCAGTGGAGTCAGTGGCTTAGGCCTGGATAATGAAAAACTGAAAAGCTGTCTGCTGCTCTACTGTCTCCAAAAGAACTGTCTAACCCTTGTTCTGTCCCTTCTCACTGCCTTAATAGAAAACAGACTCCCTCATTGACTTGTCCTAACTGCTGGATAAAGGAGAAGATATCATGCCAAAAATCACAGGCTCTGCATGCTTGCCACCATGGATTAGTTTGCTGTTTGGGTGATCTTTTTGGGATAAAAGCTGCTGTTTAGCTTTCCTTGACAAGAAAAAATCACCCGAAAGGCAGAGAAATCTCAGCAATTTCAAATAACCCCGTAACTGCTCATTTGCTTCGTTCGACCCAGGCATTGGCTGGCTGTCCAACTAAGTTGACCTCAGCATTCTGCTGCTTTCTTTCTTTAAATCCTCATGGAAAGGTACAGCGCATGCATGCTTGCTTTCTGTGGGTAATGAACAGTCAATCACACCATTCACAAAAGCACACAAAGCTGGCTTTTTCCAAACAAAGAAACCCTCAAAATTCTGGGAGGCATGGCAGAGTCTTGATCGACAAGACTAGGAACTCTAGAGATGATCAACTCCATAAGTACTGTGCCTAGCCAAGCATATTATTCTTGACCTTCTCCACAAGAAATTAATTCGACCGCCCTTGAGAATGCTCACGTGAGAAGTACAGGTATTTCTGGGTAAAATACAGTTTTCATATGGGCTCTTCTTTACCCACTCCTTGTACACTATCCAGCCAGCATTACTTGCTGAGATTTCTTTCCTTTTGCTGAGGTAACCTTACAGTTTATAACTTTATATGCTTCCCCCTTTTTGGAGGTGATCACTGCTTAGCAGACTTGCTGCTGGTTTCTCCTACTCAATTCGTTTGGTTGCTGACAATGGAATGCCACACCTACCTCCTCGGTGAATTCCTTTGGAGAAAACAAACAAAGTGTGGGAAAATATTTCATTTGACATGAAATCACACAAACTTGCCAAGGGAAAACCTTTCTCATAGGTGAAATTGGATAGATATAATTGAATTTAGCTTTATTGTCTTGCTGTTTAGCAATTTCTGTTTTAGCGTGAGGCCTTCTCTTGTTCGACCATTTAGCAACAGCACTTTGCTTTAATGCCTTACGTTGTATGCATGGATAAGATAAGGAGATTTAACTTTGACTTTGATCTTCAAATGGCCAACCAAGTGAATCAAACCATCTTCCTTTAGTTGGCATTTCAACACTTGATTTCGGATTTTTTGGTTTCCCTAACTCAACCATTGTGATCTAGCTTTCATCATATTTGAACTCAGATAAATGGGAAACCTGCCAACAACTGCCATGTGTCCCTCTACACGACAACCCACCTGCTTATGCTGCTCTTAACTCAACACTCTTTCATCTACCAAGACCTTGAACCATGACCTCACTGCCTGCTTGGAACCACGACATTCAATCTGTCCCTGACATACATAGAAACTCCTAATTATAGACCTGCCGGAAAAGCAGTCTTTCTCTGAAAAAGCAAACAGCAAAAGGTGGGAAAGACTAGCTTTTTTACAAGGATCAAGAATATGTAATCATCTCCAACATGTGGGCCCCAGATCTACGGATACTGGAAAAATCAAACTACTAAAAATAATGGTTTTTTGGAATTTGATGAAATCATGCAACTGACTCTGGAAGGAGCCCTGATCAATGTTAATTTCTGGATGTATCTTAAATGAGACCAGTGTGATGGAATCTCGCTTGGTCCTAGCCATCCAGTTGCACAAGTACTATTGGGGGTTAACATGGGGGAAATAACAGCACCCTCGCTTTACCAACCAACCAAGCCTCCATTGACCCCTTTTAAAAATTCTACTAAAGTTATCACCTAAAATTTTAACTCATGTTGCCTCTTGTCTTTTTCAATACTTTGATTCAAACTTTGGGTATATATATCCCTACCTCACTGTCACTTTAAAATGCTGGCCTTTGTTGGACAAATCTTCTCGGGAAAATTGTTAATTTCTCCTAACCCAACACCCGGGGGCCGGCAGTTAATTCCCAGCAAACCCTTGCTTCAATAAATTATCAAGCAGATTTAACCAAATAAAAACACAACTGAGTTTTAATGAAACATCACGGCAGAAGCATAAATAAAAAAAACCATACACAAAGTACACACATAATTTCTGGGTAAAATTATAAATACCCTTAGAAAAACCCCTAAGGGAAAACCAGTACCTTGTTGATTTTATTAGATAAAATCTGGGCTCCCATCCTGGGATAATGGCCCACATGAGGAATAATATAATGCAGCCAAATAGCCTAGCCTATCACACCTGGCTGCTACACCTTTGCTCCTTTTCTCTGACCCTTCCCCTGCACACTTGGATGGAAGTCCTTGTCCACCCACTCAATGAGATCTCACTCACTCATTCTGTGTGTGTCTACTCCTCTCACATAGACTGCCTTTTATAACCTTGAGTTTACCTTAAATCCAAAACCCTAGATCTCCAAAGTGATCAAAGGCTGAGATTAGATCTCACCTTCACTTTATGATCTAACAGCTAGGATTTTATTTAACTCACTAATGCCAAATACTTAGGCATTTAATTAAATTAAACTCCATTAATTACAAAAGTACATTCACTTTAATAATCACTTTATTAAAGTGAATCTCCTAAGTCTTGAGAGGCATCAAGGATGACTTCCACATGTTAGACACGAAACCGATGTGGAAGTACTTGTCCTGTGCTACATACATCAACAAAAATGTCATTCACAGACCACATTCTCGATCATTTAATACTGCTCTGATACCACAGTTTGGTTTAGAAGAGTACATGCACATTCAAGATAAACACGACAGTGGAGGGAAAGATAAGTGCGTGTATGAATGCTGCAACAGGTTTACCTCAAATGCTTATATGAATGTCAATGCTGCAACAGCTTTACATCTCAGAGCCAGCCTGAGGCGGGCTGCCTGTGAACACAAACAGACATATCACTCTCTTGAATACATCTTATCCGGGATAAGGTTGTTATGGTGGTTTAACCACTTAACAATAACCTTTACAGTTTATAGTTGCATACTGGTTACAGGTCATGTTACTAACACAATATGATTACACAATAGAAAAGTACATTTAATAATATTTAGTGTTGGAGCTTGTTGTTTGCTTCATCAGCAAAAGACCTTTAGAGCAAGTTGTTTCATATTGAAATAACAGAAAAATATTCAGGAGTAGTTTTGTTGACTGAGGTTGCAACTTATACCTGTCGATTATGATGAATAGTTATTGTTTGTTTAGGGTGCAAGTTATAGTTGTAGATAACAAGGAAGTGAACAAATACTCACAATAATAGACCAGTTGAAGTTGGTTGTCTTCTTGATTCTATATGACAACAGTGGGGGGGCTCTTCTTTGATGTTTACAATCTCTGGCATAGGTTAGTTTGAAATAGGGTGAAGGTCGGTGAATGTTACTGGTGACTGTAGTAGAGTTGGAACTCGAAAGTTAATCAAAAAATGTGCCACTTGCTCTTTTTAGGTCCACCATTACTTCTTCAAAAGGACATGTGCAAGGTCAGAGCAGTAAGAGCTATTTACCATTTCCTTTAGGTTTTAGTCCATTCAATCCAAGAAGTTATGCAGCTGCCAAATTTGAACCATATATATTATAAACTTCGTATTCTATGGCTGTTATATCTAACTTGGATGTGCATCTTCTTTAACTGTCTTTCCTATATGTTCAAATGACAGGCATTTTAGCTAGAGCTCAAAAGATTCGTACAGCTTGTCAAATCAACTTTTTTTTCTGTTATCAGAACTATTGTTGTCATATAGCCAATATATGTAAGTGTCCCATAGGTTATCTAGTAGCACTGCAAAACATATTAAGCTCATTTCAATTTCATTTGTTCTTATTTATCCATTCTCATTCAGTTGAGGAATGGGATTAATTGTTTTCATTTTTGATCTGATGCTTTTTGTTTGGAACAAGGCTCAATATGTGTTAACTTGAGATATTCTATAATGTCATGAGAATATTAAACTTCCCCAGATTCCATGTCAAGAGAAGTATTGCACCTTCTATAGTTTTAAATACTGAGATAATAATACTGAAATTGGATTCTGTATAAACACAGGTGTTGTTGTGTATGACTATGAATTAAGAATTGGTTGGGGTAAATCTGTGTCACTTCCTTCTCAAGCTCTTCCTGCACCACCACCAGGTCAAATGGCTGTCAGAACTAAAGAGGTTTGTACTTAAATTTAGAGATATGGTTTTGCGTTCTATTTTCAAAGATATTTATTTAGAGATGGTGTTTGTGAATTTAGTTCTACTCTTTTTCCTGAGAGGTTAATTGTAGTTCATTGAAGCTAGACTTTAAGCTCTTTAAAAGGAAAATTTAGCCTTGCCAAACTTTTGATTGGAATGTGGTGCTTTTTTTGAGTATGCTATACTATTTTTATGCCAGATGTTTTCCTGGCTTTATGCTGTTTTTTATTGACCTACTTGATATTATGATATTTTCCCCAAGGCAGGGTGGTAAAGTGGCTTGGTCTGGTCCAGGTGCTCCAACTTGTGTTGTGACAAGTCAGGCTGCTGAGGTGGTAAGTGCTTTCTGTAAACTGCATCTGATATGGGTTCAATTGAGGAGTTTTCATCATGTTACTGAGGTGTGTGCTTGCTATGATATGTATCTTATCTTCCATTGATACTTGTGTATTCAAATAATATGTTTTGTACAGGTAGACAACACATTTGAATTTTGTTTTATTTGGATTAAGGGACAAAACTAGTTTTGTATCAGTTGCTTGAGATATGCGAAACTCATTTATTTCTGATGTCTAATCCATAATTCGAGGTTCTTATATCTTGCTCCCTATCTCTCCCCACTTGGGGGGATGCATCAACCGTTCCAAGTCTTCTCTAGGGTTTGATGTGACAAACCATAGGTCTTGCTCACACCAAGGCTTCAACCCTAGTGCTCCTGTCTTGTCTAGGGTTTATCTCACACAAATCCTAGTGCACCAAGTCTTCACCGAAGCTTTTCAACACTTGCATCACACAAGCACAAAGACTACAAGACAAGTACATTTAGAAGATACAAATGATCCAATGACTAAGTTGTTTTCTCTTGAATAAAATGACACTCTCTTGAGTCCTCCTTTTATATAAGATAGGTGAGGGAGTTCAACAATAGAAAGTGGACTAAGTCCACAAGCAACCGATTTAAGCCACTAGAGAAGGCCCCACTTGAGTGGCGCTCTACTCAAGGTGTACACATGTCATGTGGTGGTTGGATACCACATCCCAAGTGGTGTGCTCTCCAAGATAAGGGTCCACATGTCAATTGCTCCTGATCACAAGGCTGCACACTCTCCAAGAAAGGCTCTCAAGCTCCAACATGCTGCCTCCACATGTGTGTACAGGGTCCACAACAACTTCCAAGTGCTGTGCCCTCCAATCAAGCTTTCAAGCCAAGTGCTCAACCTCCTAGAGTATGTCATGTGGTAATAATGCTCCTAGGGCCAAGCGCCCTTCCTCTTAGTGCTTAGTGCTCCTCGACAAGATAGCTCCACATCCTATGCCAAGGCCCAATACTCCTCAAAACACATGCCATGTAGAAGATGTCAATGCCACATAAGATAACTACCTCCATAAGAAGTGTGCCTTCTCTAGCACATATCCTGAGGACAAGCATCCACCTATAGCAAGCTATCCAAATGTCAATCGACCAAAATATTATAATATACAACAAAAGTCTAGGTTTCACAATGTGCCCATCACATGAAGCACACCCCAAGCATGGTGTAAACACTTTTGCAGTAACCCAAAAGCTAACATTGACAAGGTCCATTTCAATGCAAATTCTCACAAAGGTAGTGAGGTGCCTTCTTTCCATCTCATAAGACATGAAGTGAAATTTTCCCAAAGGCATTAACAATGGCTTCCAAAGGTCCTGGACACCAAAACTGCAATGGAAGATTAGGGAGCCTGACCCAACTAGGTACAAAAAAGAGCACTTCTGTGGAGGGATCAAAATACAGGAACTAAGGTTTCATGCATAGACCAACCTATCCCATGAACCAGGGGCTAAACAATAGGACTTGATTCCCATCTTCTGCTCTATTGAATTCCACCACAAATAATCCTCGAGCACAGGGGTGGATGTAACCCGACTCTTGCAACAAGGGTTTCCAACTTTCCAAGACTAGGAGATCCCCGATTGTGAAGATCTGGAAGACGTGGCCAGAAGTCGATAAAACGTAAATTAGACCATGATCTTGATAACATTCAAAGTTTGATGCTGCCTCAGTGTTGAGTGAGATTACTAGAATATGTGCAACTTTTTCCATAGAAAGAGGGACAGGAAAGGTCCCTAGATCCTACAACTATTGCTTCTTCGAAGGATCTATTGGTGGAAAATATTTCTGGAGAAGCCATAACAAAGAACCAATAGAACAACAAAAGAATTAACACCTTTAGATAGAGCATACTCTAAAATGACCTGGAGAAGAAAGGGCTCCCCTTCAAGCCCAGGTGACAGAATCTGAAGGAAAGGAACTGATCCATCCCAAAGATTGGCAATGAAACAACCAAAAACACTGCCTAAAATCTCCACAAACCATGAAGTGGCTCAGCCGTGGGGGCGGTGATAGTGACATAACAAGGATTGATACCCTGCAGACTGAAGATTCTCACAAGATGCATCGAAAACCCTAGATAGAATCTGGAAAAGATCAAGAGGATAGGACCATTGCAGCTCCTACAGGAAAGATTTGACCACAAGTCAAAGGATCCATCCAACCATGAGACACTACCCAAACTTTCAGTGCTTAAGCTCAACAAACCTAACATAAAAGCTGTCATCCTCGATTCTACTCGGTGGCTATTTTAACTACATTGTTTGTTAAAGATATGGCTATTAAAAATCTCAAAAAAATGAAGAGTATAAAAAAGACAACCCTAAAATTAAAGATGACAATGCCTTTTCAATTACAACTAGGAGTAAACATGTTGCATGTCCAAAATGTTGAGAATTATAGCTTGGACAGGAATTAGCTGGAGATATTTTGAAAACATAATTTTTGAAAAGTAATTCTATTTTGTAATTCACTTTAGTTATAAAGTGAAAGTCTTATATTTAGCAGTTGAGTCTAAAAGGTATATTTCATGCATGAATAACTTAGACTAGGAGTAATCTAAAAAATAGGTTAGAGTTTTGGTCTCAGCTAAAACTATAAAGACAGGTCAAGATAGAGAGTTAAAACACACAAGAGAACACATGAGCAGTTGAGCAGGTTGAGAGAGAGAGAGAGAGAGAGAGAGAGAGAGTGCAGGAAGCCAGGAAAGAGGTGTTTCCAGGCAGTGCACAGTCCCGTACAATCGTACAGACATAACAATACGGATCTGTACAGCTGTACGGAATACATACAACAGTGCCGTACAGTCTGTACAGCAGAACTGTACAACAGAAAACTGCTGTGTCTATTTTTTTAGCAGGCTGTACTCTTTTATCAGGTTGTTCCGGTCAAGTTTAAGGTGATTTTTTGGTATCTGTGCAGTGCTGTTTTTTGGGCAGCTTGTGGAGGTTTCCTTGTATTTTGTTCAAAGGAACAAAAGGCCAGATTTGAAGGAGTAATTACCTGTGTATGTGTGTAATTAATTTTTAGGATTCCGCTATTTGATTTCTAGCTATTGTGTGATTAATGCTATGGTCTGAAATTTTTTTTTGTATTAATTAAATTCAACAATCTACTTTTTTGATTGAGATCATAAGGACTTTAGTCACCTAGGGCTTGGGATTTTTCACATGGTACCAGAGCTTATTTCTTTTGATTGAGATTCTCTGTGGTTTGCAGTGGTAAATCAATTGCAGGGAAGGAGCAGCAGTCAGAGGGTTTCAAACATTCATTTTCAGATTTGGGAGTTTGGGCAGTGAATCTCAAAGATGGCATAAGTTAGCCTCAGGTTTGAGGACAAATTGGATGGTGCCTCGAATTTCTTATCATGGAAGGTGAGGGTTACACTCTTACTAGAAGAGAATGATCTCTGGGATGTTGTCAAGAATGTTGCTACTCCGCCTACAAATCTGCAGGAGTTGGTAGTTCACAACAAGAGGGTAGTGAAGGCCAAGCAGATGATCTTGGATGCCATAAAGGATCATTTGATCCGTCATGTATCCGAGAAGAAGGCAACGAAGGAGATGTTTGATGCCCTCGTTAGTCTCTACTAGAGTTAGAACTTAAACAAGAAGATGATATTGCAGAACAAACTTAGATCCATAGTGATGACCAGATTAGACACTGTCACTAGTTACCTTATGAAGGTCACACAGATTCGTGATCAACTTGCAGTAGTTGGGGAAAAGGTTGAAGATGCAGAGCTAGTGAACATGGCACTAAATGGATTCCCAACTTCATGGGAACCCTTTGTTTGATTTTGAGAGGCTTTGGGATGACTCTATCCAATAGAAGACTCGGATGGAGTCAAAGGCCAACAAGAAGTATGGTGAAGAGAACCTAGCTCTATTTGGTTAGTCAAATAAGGTCAGAGGTAAAGGACCGAACAAAGGTAAGGGAAAGAGTGAGGAGTCAACCTCATAGCCAAGAAAGAAAGACTTGAGTAAAATCAAGTGCTTTAGTAGTCATAAGCACGGTCATTATGCACCACAGTGTCCAGATAAGAAAAAGGGTAAAGGGAAGCAGCAACAGAAGCAGAAGCAGGTAGCAACCTATGTAGAAACTCAGATGAATGAGTTTGCTGCCAAGTTTGAGAAGGATTTCTCATTGGTATCTTTCCTTTCTACCAATGCAATTCTGAGGAATGCATGGTATGTGGATAGTAGGGCATCTAGACATATGACATCAACGCGGCAATTGTTTTCTAGTTTGAAGTAGGACTCATGAGTACAAGTTGAGATCGGTGATGATGCCAAGTACCCAGTGGCAAGAGTTGGTACTATTCCCTTCCACCTTGAGTCAGGTAATTCTTTAGATTTTGACGATGTCTTGTTTGTACTAGGTCTCAAGAAGAATTTGCTTTCAATTTCTCTTATGGAAGATAAGGGCTTTGCAGTGGAGTTTAAGAACCAACAAGTCCTCATCAGATTGAAGCAATCTAACCTAGATACAACTTAGGTAATAGGGGTTAGAGAAGGTAATTTGTACAGGTTGCAGGGTGAACCTGTTTGAGCCTTGGTGCATAATAGTGACAACTTGTGCGAGTTGCAACACAAGAGGATGTGGCACTTGCATCACAGGGCATTGCCTATTCTGAGGGAGATAGCCACAAGGCTTCCAGAGTTCAGTGTTAAGCAACATGGTGTATGTAGAGGGTGCACACTCAACAAGCATGCCAGGGTTTCTTTCCCAAGCAACGAGCATAGGTCTAAGGGGATTTTAGATCTAGTACATTTAGATGTTTGTGGACCAATGTCAGTAGCGTCAATAACAAGAAGCATGTATTATGTTTCCTTTATTTATGATTTCTCTTGCAAGTCTTGGATCTACTTCTTAAATACCAAGGATGAGGTTTTTAGTAGGTTTCAGGATTTCAAATCTCTAGTTGAAAACGAGACAGGGAAGAAGATCAAAATTTTAAGATCAGATAATGGGGGAGAATATACCTCCAAGGAGTTCAAGGGTTTCTGTAAGGAGACATGAATCAAGAGGGAGCTGATAGTTCCATACAACCCACAACAAAATGGGGTTGTAGAGAGGAAGAATCGATCCATCATAGGGGCTGCTAAGGCCATGATACATGACCAGGACTTGCCCATGTTTATTTGGGTAGAGGCATGTAATACAATAGTCTACATCCATAACTGGTATCCTCATAAGATCTTGGAGGAAAAGACACCAGAGGAGGCATTCACTCGTGTGAATCCAGAGGTGAGTCATTTCTGAAGATTTTCCAGGTCCTATCAAGATGCCAACTAGGTCTGTCTTTGACCTCAAGTTGGTTCTAAGTTTCAATTGTCAATGAAGGTTTTACTGTTGTTTTAGGACACCCAATAGTTTAGGAACTTCTTGCTGATTTGTTACGGTTACATTCACAATTTTAGGTGCTCTAGCATGTAGTTTTAGTCACCAAGGGTTAGCACATGCATACTAAAATAAATGTAACACACCTAGACAACTGAAAATACAATAGTTCTACACTCTAACACACATGAAATTTAACCCAGGTACTTTTGGTCAACATGACCCTGGATAAAGCCCCCCCGGGGAAAACCAGTTTGGAATATATGTCTATATATGAGGAGAATAGATGGTGGAATACAACAAGTACAAAATATAGATGGACCTGATACAATAGCAGCTTGATCCAAGCTGAAACACAAGTCCAAATGAAGCAAGAGCACCCTAGGATGGTGCGCCCCCCAGAAATGCTGCCAAGACCACTGAAATGGAGCCAGATGCCAATTGGAAGCTCTGAACAAGAAACCTTTCCACAGTACTCTGATACTGATGAGTAGCCTCCCTCTGAAACATACCTCACTGCAATTTGAGCTCTCTAAGTACTCCCCACTGATGATGCACCCTCCTCCTCAAGTGCGCCCTCCTCAGAATTGGAAGCTCCTCAATAAATAAACTGGGCACTAAGCCTCCATGAGCCCTCCATGCAAGGAGGTACCCAAGCTTTCCTCTCCCAATGCCTAAAACCTCATCCTCTTGCTCTCTCTAAATCTCTCCAAGTGAAAAATGAGTGAATGATCTCTCCTTTTCCCTTGCGCCCTCCTTTAGGAAGCATAAGGAAACCTAAAAGTTGGGTGGATGAGATCATCTCATCCCTAATCAATGGTTGAGATCATCTCAAGTAAATTTCAACTCAAAACCCACTTTACTTAAGTTTCCATAGTTTCACTTTATGTCTATTAATTCACCCACAAAGTGAATTAATTTTCAAATTAGGCTTAAATGACCAAATTTCACTTTTGATTTAAATCTCCTAAGTCAAAGTGAAATTAGACATAAAGTACATGGTACAAGGTACAAAGTACTTCCCTCGTGTGTTTAGAAGCTCACAATCACAAGGGGACCACTTTCCAAGGTACCCAAATCTCAACACTCCCTCTTACCGAGGAAAGTGCTCGTCACCACCAATATCATCCCTATAGTGGAGGACATGGTTGCCTCTTGGCATATACTCGGTGACTATGGCTGTACCTTGATCAATGAAAGTAGTCTAACACAGATATGCTCAATCTGTGTGATCTATAGATGGAAGTGTCTCTCCACCTATCCAAGATCACCTAGATATTGGCATCACACCAAAGATCTCCACCTTGGTCTCCCACCAAGGATTTCTACCTCCTGGCATCTTGCCAACAGTCACTACTCTTGGCATCTCACCAAGAGTCACTCTCTTGGCATCTCACCAAGAGTCTCCCCCTCTTGGTATCTCACCAAGAGTACCCAGATCTCGACATCTCACCAAGATCATCAACTTGGCCTCTCGCAAAGTAGCTTCCACCTGAAGTGGATCCAGAACCTAATATGCCCGTCTCTGTAGCCAAGTGAGGCTCAAGCCTCTGTGGTGCCCTGCCGCTCCTGCTTATCAATCTCTGATGCTCTGAAGCTATAGCACCAACTCTCTGTCTGCTCAACAACTCTGAAACTGAAGTTATCTTGGGTGGACCAGTCACCCCCTCTAATGGTGTCCAAGGAAACTGAGTCTGAGCTCCCTCTGAATCATTGCTATGAGTCAGTCGGTCCTCCTCAACTCTGTCTCCCCATCTGTTAGCGATATTTCTTGTCTCGGGATTAGGCGTACCCAGGTCTGCAGTTTGCACGGGAGGCACCCGAGCATAACACGAGAGAATCCCATTTTTTAGCAGCAAGTCAAGTGAGTGGGCTAAGTTTTGCCATCGGCGGCCGAGATCCATCCATAGAAGCGGATCGACGGCCATCGGGTTTTCGGGGCCGACCAGTTGCCCAGGGTTTAGCAAGGGGAAGCGCCATGGGTCAAATCGAATCTGGACCGTCCGATCTCATTGGGATAGGTGGCAAGCCTGTCGGCATATCGCAGATCGGGGTTTCGAGGAGCAGGCACCCCTCGTTTCATGCATTTCGAAACCCCGAACCCCGAACCCCGAATTTCTGATAGCGCCCAGGATCAGGCCCATGGTTCTGGCGCCTGGTCGTAAGAGAGCAGGCTTGGAGGAGGGGCGTTTATGTTTGTCATTTGGCCACTCGGGCCCCGAAGCGTCGAGCTAAATCTCAGAAGGAAGGCATTGTGATGCTCCAGATGCCGATTTGACGTGAGCTAAATCCCAGTACCTGTTGGAGATTAATGAAGAAAAGAGAGGGTGGTTCAAACCTCACCTCGCTCATTTATTGCAGAGTATGGAGTTCCCGGCCAAAAGTCTGCCCGGGAGGGTCCCCTGTACCATTTCTCCTCAGGGAAGCCATGCCGAGTCTTCAACTCGCCAGAAGAACCTGCACACGCCAAGTCAACATTCAAAGGGTTCAGCTACCTCTGGCGCGGGCCATGCTGAATTAAGGTAGCGTATGACAGAGCAATGCGGGCCAGATTTGATTGAGGCGACGTCATCCATTGAAAGTTCTGAGACGCCTCTGCTGGGCGAAAGGAAGGGAAGAGTATATGTAGGCATTTTTTCCATTTTGTAATGATCGATGGTTGAGCTGCGCTCCCGACTGTGAAGTTTCTGAGGAAGCTCTGGTTATGTATTTTGATTTGAGACTGTCAAATTAATGAAAGTCAGCTTCTCTTTCCTTTTTATTTTGTTTGTTAGCTGTTTAAAACACTCGGAATTGGAGGATCCAGTCGAGGGTCGCATATTGTAGGATAACGTATGGTTAGTCACTGCAATCTCTGCACCAGTCTTAAGCAGTCTCCCACGTTGTCTTTTTCATCTTACACTGAATCATTCAGAATTGGAGGATCCAGTCGAATGGTTGTAGCTGCATAGTATGATAGGTTTGATCAGTGTGCAGTTATCACTGTGTCGTTTAGGCACATTTTAGTGTCTTGTTTTTCTTTCCCGAGTCGCTGGAAGGCCTGATGCCCAGAGTAGCCTCCTCTCTTTTCTCCCTAGTCTTCCCTCTACTCTCACTTTAAACTCAAATTCCTGACTGAAGTTAGTTATGACCCTCACTTTCCTGTGCATTTCTGGCCTAGTTTTCTGAGCTAAATGATACTGTTCTGAGTTCACTCACATCCGATCACCCCTTTTAAAACAAAATGGTGACATAAACTGATGGGCGTTGGGCTCTGCTCCTGCAAGCAATCCAGGAGCGACTTCCAGCGCTAACACCATCTAATGTTGGGTGGTGTAACAACAAACAAAGTAGTCGCGAATGCACACTCTCTCGCAAACTGTTCATCGAAATCATGCTCCTCTGTTGTCGTTGCTGAAACATCATATTGCTTCTTCTTCTTGGGACACTGTCCTGCATAGTGATCCAAATCTCTACAAGCAAAGCATCTCATTGAGCTCATATCACTCTTCGTCCCACTGCTGCTCTCTCCTCCCTGTGGTGGGGCCCCAAACTTGGGACCTTGCCGACCTCCTCGACCGTTCTTCTTCTTTCCCTTTGTCCAAAGAGCAAGGTCCTCATCACTCTGCACTGCCTGCTGCTGATGCTGTCCAGAAGCCTCTGCCACAAGTTTAGTCTCCTCCTGAACAAAGTCATCCCACATCCTCTCCCATGTGGGCATGACCTCCCTGGCAACAATGCCATGAACGAATGGACCCCATGGTTTGGTAAAGTTGTTTAAAGCTGTCCTCACCATAGAATTGGGTTCCACCACCTCTCCGACGAGTCCATGCTCGTCTTTGATCTGGGTGTAACGACCAAGGAAGGAAGTAACCGACTCATCCTTGACCATGCGAATGCCGCTCAGTCGATCATGAAGAACCATCTTCCGGTTCTCATTAGAGCTCTGATAAAGCTTACATAGAGATGCCCACATCTCATACGCATAAGCTTTCCCAGTCAAGTGTTGAATGATGTGATCCCGCACTGAATCACATATGGTCCTCTTTGCCTTGTTGTTCCTCTTCCTGAACTCTGCCAACAAGACGGGGGAAGTTACAGGAATAACAGGTATAGGCGCCTCAACTATGTCCCATAGTTCGAGGTCCTCTAAGACAAAGACTATCCTCGCCTTCCAAGGCGACCAATTGCTAGCCCCAACAAGTCTGTCCTCCACATGCATCTGAGATGCTGACATGTCTGCCAAACTGCACTCCAACTGATGCTCAAACTACAAAGGAATGCTGCCTCACTCCTGTCAACACAAGGGTGAAAAGAGGCAAGCGAACTCCGATCTCACTCCTAGCAATATAGGTGTGAAAAGAGGTCGTGTCAAATCAGCCTCACTCCTACCCTGTAGGTGTGAAAAGAGATTGACGAAAAATGTCCACAACTGCTCTACAATCCTCTACAAAAGTTCTGCCAACAAGCTGCCACTAACACTGTCAATGGCTGTCCACAAAATCTGCCAAGAAGATGTCTATAACAGCCCACTTGTATGCTGGCCAAACTACTCAAAAGTTCAGCCACCTCAACTTTGATACCATGAAGAATTTCCAGGTCCTATCAAGCTGCCAACTAGGTCTGTCTTTGACCTCAAGTTAACTCTAAGTTTCAACTGTCAATGAAGGTTTTGCTGCTGTTTTAGGACAGCCAACAGTTCAGGAACTTCTTGCTGATTTGTTACAATTACATTAACAATTTTAGGTGCTCTAGCATGTAGTTTTAGTCACCAAGGTTTAGTACATATACTAAAATAAATGTAACACACCTAGAGATCTTTATAGCTGAAAATAAATTTAACTTGTAATCCATTGTCTAAAGGCATCAACCTTCTTATCTTTCAGTTTTCAGTATTTTGGCAATTTCTTGCTTGAGCAAGCTACAAGCACTCAATCACACTTCATAGTATTTAGCTCATAGATCTAAAATTTATTAATTAGACTTAATAGGACACCTTAACTCACCATCTTCGCCACTTAAAAACTGGGGTTTTGAGGAAAGCCACAGAAATTTTCCGGAGTACTCGGCCTTAGGGTTGACCTGTGAAGCTAGGGTAGGCCTCGTTGCCTCACTTCTTGAGCATCCAACAACCACTTGGTAATAGGGGGAGGAGAGTTTTGGGTTGACACCTAGATAGGGCTAAAATTAATCCCACACTTAACCACTTAATTCAATTTTCAGTCTACAACACCAAGCAATACAGTTACACACTTGCAAGCTCACTGGTCTCACTGTCATATGCAAGTTAATTTATTTGTTGTAGAATAAACATCTAAGTGGTTATATCTTTGTCATCTGGAACTTTACATTTGCAAGCTTTCATCTATTTTGTTTCTTTATCTCGTGGTGTGATCCTTCAAGAAGTGCACATCCACCTGGAGGCATTCTCTTGATTGGGTCTTGAGTGATTTGCGTCTTTTGGCCATTGAAAAGCAGTC
This sequence comes from Picea mariana, assembly GCA_032191745.1. Taxonomy (NCBI): domain Eukaryota; kingdom Viridiplantae; phylum Streptophyta; class Pinopsida; order Pinales; family Pinaceae; genus Picea; species Picea mariana. The sequence goes on from JASDQU010751504.1 coordinate 35,899, forward strand.
CAATGGAACTCTATCTGTTGTGAGCATGCTGGGCTTCATGTGTTGATGATTGTTTTATCTTGAGTATCTTTAATTCCTGCACATGCAAGTAAACATTTTAGTGTATTGTATATCTTGTATTTAGCTTAGTCTTAATCTGTATATCTTAAACATTCTTTCGTATATCTTGTATCCAGTCTAAGTTAGCGTTGTATCTGATATATTCTTTGTGTCTAGTTGTATCTATCTTGTTGTAATCTAGTAATGTTGTGTAACTTGTAAATTATCTTGTAACGAACACCCCCTTAACTTAGTTGACCCCATTGCCCAATCTTAGGCACTAGTCTTAGTTGCCCTAGGAAAAGGTCTGACTCTCATACTTAGATAGTTGCATCTTGCATTTTGCTGACTGACATCTTAGGCTAGATTCCCTCTGACCTTTTAACCAATTAAAACCAACTCCTAGAACATTAAACTCTTAATCTCATATAGTAACTAGGGTCTACCCCCCTTGGCTTCCCTAGGAGTTAGCCTAGACGGATGTGGTTCAAGTCAAAGTGACAGCATGGATTTTGAACCTAGGCATTGTGCCTCGAAGGACACACTAAGTGAGCAGGACTTAGCTCACGTTTGCAAGTGTGTATAAGGACGACAACAGGATGAATTGTTATTGTTGGGATTTTATCATTATTATTTTTGTTTTTATAATTTTAGAGATGGGGATCCCTAAGCTAGGGACCTTGACGTCCCCCCGTCCCCCATGAATTTCCCTAAAATTTGGGGGTGGCTCCTACACGTCCCCCATGTGCATTTCTCCTCTCCCGCACTCCCTTGTCCCAGAAACTTGGTGGAACATAGGAACTTTGTTCATTTCATTTCACTGCTGTAAATGTCGGCGATATATCGAATATGTCGCGACATTTCGCGAAATTTTATGGGTGCCGAAATTTTCGGTGCAATATATCGCGACATGGCCGACACTTTCAAAGTGTCGCGACACTATCACTAACCCGCGACATATTCCCTTTAACTCGCGAGTCGACGGAAAATATCGC
>JASDQU010751505.1:32386-47098 GCA_032191745.1 Picea mariana
TTGCATTGACCAAAAGTGCATAATGATAAAAAGATACTCCTTGAAAGGTCATTAATCCATTTTGTTCCTTGATGAGTTTAATATCTTCCAATGATGTTATTCCAATTTAAGTCCTTTTAGTATTTCCACTACTTGTTTTCCATAGCGTTTTAAAAATCAAATGACTAAGCAACAAAACTATTCTGCCATTTAATCCAACCTATCACGAATCTTCTTATCTAAGGATGAGGTTCAAGGTTCATTTTATAATCTTTAGATAGATTGATTTATTTACATATAAGGAATTTTTTTATAAAATGTGTTATGTGCGGTGAGAATATTTATCTTCCAAAAAATCTCAAACAAAATTAGATACTAGGTTAATAAAATATCCTCTCTTACAACTTAGCATCGAAGAGTCAATTGGGTCTATCCCGAGTGGTTGCGAGATGGAGTGTTATCCTCCACACTCAAGTTTTATTCCCATAAGTGTCATGTTGAGCTCATTATGAACATATTGTTGTAACAGATTTAATCCCCCATTGTTGACAAAATTGTGCCCTAAAGAATCTAGGGTTTACCCTGGGTACCATCCTCGAAATGAGGGGAAGTACTTGGGAGCTTTCCCCAAGAATTATATCCTAGAAAAGAAAAACTTACCATACAATAGCAAGTGTTGGAGTAGTTAAAATTCCAACTTACATTGGACCAAGAGCATTACGTGACAAAGTGTACTTATTATTAATACTTAGAAATATTTTGTTTAAAGTTAAATGAAGTGAATCATTGTTCATATGACTAGTTTATTCTTCAATGTTTAGGGGATTAAGGGATTAAGGTTTATGGGGGTAATAGAATATATATTGAACATAGTATAAGGTTATATGAATTAGAGTTTTAGGGGTTATGATTTGGACATTATGGACTATGGGTTGAGTGTAGGGGTTTAGGGGCTATAAGGGTTAGGTATTTAAKATAATATGGGTTGATGTATATAAATCTTGGTGATTATGGATTATAATGGTTAGGGGATATAAGTGTTAGGGGTTAACAATGATAGGGGTTGGGGGTGATTGGATAAAAGGGGTTATATTGGTTATAAGTTCTATATAAAGTAGGATTTGTGACTTACTTGAATTAGATRATTATAAGGGCTATGGGGTACACATGTTGGTGGTTATAGATTATACATATGATGTGCTAGGMTGATAGTAAAAATAGGGGAATGGGGTTAGGATTTATAATGTTAGTGGATTTAAGTGTTACAATTTAAATAGGATAAGGGTTAAAGGAGAAAGGGGTGATAAGAATTCAAGTAAATAAGGGTAAAGGGTAAAAGGGGTTATAAGGGTTTGAGTATATAATACTTAGCATTTATAATTATGATATAAGGCTTAAAAAATTTATAAATTTTATGGGTTATAGGGGCTATAATGGTTTATGGGTTTCAATGTTAGGGGTAAAGTGGAAGAGATATAGGGGTTAATATATATATATATATATATATATATATATATATATATATATATATATATATATATATATTAAATGGTTAGGGGTTATAAGAACTATGATTCAAAGTTGAGGTTTAGAAGGGATAAAGGTGATAAAGGTTACAAGGTTTAGTAGTTAAAGAGGCTAACGGTTATATGGATTATAGGGATTAGTGTTATGAGATAGGGTTTAGTGGTTATAGAAATTTTGAGTTATATGGATTTTATGGATTAGAGGTAAGAGGCTTGGGCTAGAGGGGCTATGGATTAGGGGTTTTGGAGGTTAGGGTTATGGGTTAAACCGTTTATATGGATTATAAATTTAGGGTTATAGGTATATGGTTTAAAGGATATAGGGGTTAGGAAAAGTGTTATAGGGGTTAGGAATAATTGTTATAATGGTAAGGGATTATGGGTTATGATGGATAAAATTAAGGATGCTATAGGTTATATGGTGTATAATTGTATGTATTTTAGGGGTTAAGAGATGAATATTAAAGATTATAGAGTGTGATGTTATAGGGGTTATCAGATAAGGGTTAGGGATTATTGTCCTCGGCTATTAATTGATATAGAGTTTATAGAAGTTAGGATTTATAGGTGTTATAAAGGTTAGGGTTTAAAGTGGTTGAGAATTATAAATACTAGAGGTTATATGGGTTAAAGGTTCGAGGTTGATGGTGATCAAATTTATAATTTTCAAGAGTGTTAAGAGTTATGAAGATTAATGTTAGAGGTTTAGAGGGGTTAGAGGTGATAAAGGTTACAAGGTTTAGTGGTTAAAGAGGCTAGGGTTTATACGGATTAGAGGGATTAGGGTTATGATAAAGGGTTTAGTGGTTATAGTGATTATGATTTATATGGATTTTATGAATTAGATGTAATAGGTTTGGGTTAGGGGTATATGTTTTAAAGGACATACGGGTTAGGAATCAAGTGTTTTAGGGGTTAGGAATAATAGTTATAATGGTGAAGGATTATGGGTCATGATGGATAAAATTAAGGATGTTAAGGGTTATAGAGTGTGAGATTATATGGATTTTATCAGTTAAGAGATCAAGATTCAGGATTATAGAGTATAATATTATAGGGGTTAGGAGATAAGGGTCAAGGGTTATAGTCCTTATCTGCTAAGGGATATAGAATCTATATAAGTTAGAATTTATAGCAGTTATAAAGGTTAGGTTTTAAAGTGTGTAAATCCCTTTCTGAGAGCTTCATAGTTAAACTATGAATTTGTAATCTAAGGTTATGTTTTAAAGTGTGTAAATAAATTTCCTAGGGTTTCATAGTTAAACTGTGAATTTGTAATCTAAGTGACATTTTGTTTGCATGAAATCCAAAAAAAAAATAAAAGACATTAAATCCAATATCCATTTACATGACAGAAAATGCATAACAGTGAGTTCTAGCAATGTAATCACCTAAGACATACTATATGAAATGGTATCGTGACCCGTGCACACATGCTGGGATTTGATCTTATTGCTAGGAGAGCATGTCTTACGTATCAGGTTCACAACAAGCTCGGAATTTCCAAACACTGAAAGGTGACCACAACCAAGATTAAAATCATTCTCGATGCCTAATAGTAAAGCTTTGAATTCAGCGGCATCTTTTGAGCAAGAAAACTCCAACCTGTATGACAGATTATGAATCTTTCTTGCAGGGGAAACCAAGATAATACCATCCTCGTTACCCTCATTTGAGTGTGAACCATTGAGGTGAATATGCCACAATGCATCCTCTAAATCAATTCTTTTCAGAGGAATATTATCCTCTTCATTGAATATGGAATACACTCCTAGGTCTTCTTCGATATTATTTATACTAGATTGTGGAACACTCTCTATGTAGGGTGAAATTATTCCTTCTCTAAGGACTATGATATTCTTTCCATTTCAAGGAATGGATAAATGTGTCCCATCGAGCGAGAGGTCTCCACCTGTTAGGGCTTGCCAATCTCTCTTCAAGATAATCGAATAATTGCTTACAGGCATATCAATCGCCTGAATGTTGAGGGTTTTCCTTATCTTGGGATGAGCACATAAAAACAAGGTTACATCCTTAATCTCTCCTATGGTATTTTGTTGCACACTATTATAGGAAAGCATGATTCTCGCATTTTCGTTTGTACAAGATAAGCCTAGCTCTTCCATAATAATCTTTGACATGACACTTGGGCTTGAACCACCATCAATGAGGCAATGGTGGGCGATTTTATCCATGATCTTTACAGAAATATAAAAAGGGGGATTTTTTACAGGGTATCTGAATTTATGTACACCTACTTTATTTACAAAAGAATCCTCTTCATTACCTCTTTGGAAAGATTGGCTAGAATGGAAGCTTTTCCTTCCATGATTTGTTTCAGATGCATCTGTTGTTCAGGGACGACAACTATGTCTAGGAGGGTTTCATATGCCTTGATGTTGGCCAATTGATTCAAGATATTGTATTTGGAAGAGGGGGGAGGAGGAGTGATTCCTTGACTCTCGAGAACTTTGGGAACCTAGGGCGTAGCAGCGGCTGAAGATGAACTCTGTTAGAAGAACTGTGAGGAGGGTCAAATTTACATTTTGGGGCATAGGCTGTGTTCCTAGTATTGATGACCATGACATCTTCTAGCTCAGTAAAATCTAGGACAACAATAGTGGCTTTTGGTCATTTACCAAATATCTTGTCTCTGGCACTCTTCCTTACCTCACATGTGGTTTCTTCATGGTGTTCCTTGGAAAAGTTACACCAACTTCGAGGCAGGATAGCCTTCGAATGGAAATTATTTTCAACTGGACCTCTAAAAGGAGGAGAAAAAGAAAATGAAGGTCCAGGGGTGAGTGGTTTGACGGTACCTTTCTGCTCAAAATCTATCATACTATTGTTCATATCTTGTACTAGCTATAAGAGAGTGGACATATATGTCTGTCTAACTGATTCTCCCTAGGGTAGACCATTTTGGTCAAGTTGTTCCTCATACTCTGAACAAGTGTGCAGAGTGGAATCAAGATTATCAATGGGCTTTTCTTCAATCTTGTGACAGTAAGGAGAAGACAATGCATTGTAGTAATGAATGAAGGCAGCTTGGTTCTAGGGGTGGATAAGTTTGAGGATTTGATTATACAACTTGGTAAAATGCAAGTTGAAGGACCTGATGGTCTCACCATCTTTGTAATTGATGTTTTTGTACTCCCTTAACTTCTCAGTAGGTCTTTTGGATTGCCCGTAAGTGGATCAAAACCAATAAATCAACTCCTCCCAAGTAGACACTATCTTAGGAGGAAGGTCAAAGAAATTGGTTGCAGCCTTTCCTTCCAAGGAATTGATAAACAGGTGCATGCAAGTGTCATTGTCGTTAGCCCCTATATTATGACAAGCATTAGAAAATGCCACTAGGTGTTCATTAGTACTGACAGTGTTATTTCCTGAGAACTTAGGAAAATTCTCTTTAAACTTTGGAAGCGGGTGAGTAGCAAGTGCTAGGTTAAGAGGAGAAGACACATGCCATGGTGTGGTCATGGCATCTTCTTCGAACTGAAAAAAAATCCATACTTTTTAATGACTTTGGTGGGGTTTGTAGTAGATTGGACTGGGATATGGCGGTTGTATAAGCTACCAATCACCGATGACGATGAATATTGGGAAGTTGGAGCACTTCCAGTGCCACCAGAGCCAGCACTAGATGTCATTATGTGGATGATAGGTGAGGGAAAGAAAGACAAGATGGATGAATCATATAAAGTTCTCCTTAGAGCACTTTGTTGGGCAGATAACACAACCTTTCTCCTTCCTATTTCAGCAATAAGATTGATTTCAGGTGACAAGCCTCTTCTTCTTCTAGAAGCACGAGAATCTAAGGACATGAAAGAAAGGACAAAACTGAAGAATGAAAGGTTATTGTTGATTTTTGTGCTGCCTATGTCTAGCATCCAATTGTTCTTGGACACTAATATCTCTTTCAATGGCTGCCCAAGAATAGTTAAGATCAGCATGGGCCCTAGCAGTGTCTAAAATAGTATGGAATGGGTTCAAAGCAATGTTGGTCTAATCTTGGAGACTAGGCTCAAGATTGGGTTGCCTTACAATAGGAACAATCATTAATAGCAAATAGTCCAAGAATCAAAAATAGAAAAAGAAAGATGTATCAATGAAAATAGTATGAAAATTAACCGGAGAGATATCGAAGATCTCCCCAGTATGGTCGCCAAATAAATGTTGAGAACAAGATATGAATTGATCTTACTCAAGCATTTTCATACTTTACTTGGCTAAAGTAGAGTAGACGGGAATATCACCCTATGTTTATAGCCAACAAAATATATATCCTAACTCACAAGTATTAATTACAAGTTCTTAGGATAGTCTTTTATCAACAAAAATCTTGTTGGAAATTCACTTTTTATGTATTTTTCTAAAAATATCAGTTGCTGAAATAAATGTAAGAACATAATTAAAGACACCAAGATCATAATCAATGTAGATGAGACATAAAGAAATCCCTTATTTCATTCCAATTCACCAAAGAGTCATTGTCTTTGCAAAACTTCATACATAAATCTTGGACCAAAGTCAAACTTAGAAATCCCCGATGGAACATGCAAAAGGACCTCTGACAGAAAACCAAAAATGAACTCTAAAATTTGGATCAGGTTGCCACAGATTGCTTCCCACTCGACTCTGCACATTATCCTTTATCAGTCATGAAATTTAATTCACAAACAGACAATTCTACATAGACTATCAAAGATAGATCAACACCTCTGAAGAACAGGTGTCTGAATGATTTGATTCAGCCATGAATGTTGTTGTCTACAATAAGACCCTGCTATCACAAAAGATAATTAGGCTATGATGAATATATGAATGAATGAAAATTGAACCATCTCAACATAAATCAGAGAGAAAACCTTAGCATGTTTTGTGCTTCTATCCTCCTCTTGTTCCTCCCCTTAGTTCATATTTTAATAATTTAGAATTGGTTAGAGTAGTTAAACTAACTTATTAGTTAAGCTAACATAAGGCCTTAACTAACTTTAGTTAAGTAAGGGGGGGGAAGTAATAATCATAATAGGGTCATAATTAAATAATAACTAATAGGTGGGACCCCCTTGTGAATCCTTTAGTGAATAACAATCATCACATCATAACATAACCCATTTGTTAAGCAAACACACCCCTTATGTCTCCCTTCAAAACATATTTTCCTTGATAATTTTAGCTCATAAAACTTGAAAATAAGTCAAACTAATACTCATATATCCAAAATAAGACCTGATGTCCAAAATAAAACATGTTGTCCAAAATCCATGGAGTCCACTGTCATAAAACCATAAATGACATAAAAATTAAAACTCATATTTTCCAGTCTGTGAAGTAACCCTTCCTTGGTTGTTGTTGTCACCTCCTAATTTCCCTGAAATTTCCTTGAGTTGGGCAGAGCCTTTAGGATTTATCTCACTAATCACATGGGAACAATCATCCCTCAGATGCATTCATGAAGACAAGGATTTGTCAGATTCATCGAAGGGTGAGGAAGGGGCAGCAATGACTTTTCCTTTATCTAATGCATGGTGGGCTTCAATCTTTAATCTCTTGTTGGCGTGGGAAGATTGCACTGTAGAATGGTTTGGGGCGGATTGGACAATGGGGTTTAAAGGTGGAGGAGCAAGCAAAGATAAGTTTGGCTAGCCATGGTGTTGGGAGACTACTGTATGTAAAATATCCTGCCACCCATAATTTTTTGTGACTTTAGGCTGTAAGGAGACATGAGGAGGCACAAGTATATCGAGGGCTTGAGGGGCTTGGAAGGGAGGGATTTCAGTCCTCGGTTGGACTATTCCCTGTCCAATCCAATTAAAGAATCTAGCATGGAACATTTGGCCTAGCTCTTCAGAATCAACATCAAAATGTATTGAGAACCTAGGCCTCCTTGGACCTCGGTTTCAGTTACCTCTACCGCTGTTTTCTTAGCCCTGGCTTCCCCGACTGAAAAAACTCATCCTGCATATGTTAACAATTAGAAAATAGTCATTTAAATAACCATGCATGACAACTCCTTAAAAAAATTATGAAATAGATTTGGCTCAGAACGTATCAAGCTCATGCAATCCAATCCATACAAATTGTTCTAATGTTAATCAATGAGAAGAGGGGTGGGAAAAATGTTCAGGGATACATGAGGGGTTTGTAATTAGCAAAAATGTGATATAATGAAAGGGAAGAGATATGGTCACTTCTCAATGATAACAACAATCAACTATAAAAAAAAACAATAAACCTCACTGCAATTCACACAAAATTATGCCACTTTTATCCAATCTAACACAAAATCTTCCTTAGATGTGATCAATATCAAAACAGGGGGTGAAAAAAATGAATATGGGATATGTGAGGGTTTTATAATTAGTGAAAAATGAGATAATGAGGGGAAAGAAATGTTTACTGTTCATGAGATTAATCAAGCAATCTATAACATATTTGCGGTAAGGAAAATATGCATCAACCAACAATCAGATGACTAAGCAATAATTCTTGTGCATTTGTTTAATTTCATTATCCATTAATATCCAACACAGTGTTATTACAAAACATAAGTACTTCATGCAATTTGTAAGAGGTTATGTTCCTTTTATTCTTACATTTTGCATGTTATAACAGTCAACAACAACAGTCATTTTGTAGCCATTAACATCCACCATTCCATACATTTCCCCAATTCACGTCTATATTTGAAAGTAGTGTTTCCCAAAAACTAATAATGGAGTCTCTACAGAGACAATCGAGATCTTTAATGATATGTTCCCATACATATATATGCAGTAGAAAGATCAAAATAATCAAGACCCCACATGCCATGCCTGAAAGGCAATTGTGTATAAAACCAACAGTCATCATTTAGAAATAGGCTATGCAGAAGCGAATTTTTGAAACCATGTAACCATGCCACTATAAAAATAAATATCTTAGTGTGATTCAAAACTAGGCCAAACGTCCCATACAACTGTCATCAACAATGATCAATTGCAAAAGACAAACACACTTAGAATTCGGGGGTATCACTCGGCATACGAAACAAGCCATCTATATTATACACGATGCACAACTGAGAAGATTCCATAGTGTCATAATTCCCATAACCACACAACAACATATAACCATGATATAACTAAAAAAAAACTGCAGTCTGGGCCATTTATTAAGTCACCCGTGAGTGACCAGGCCGCACACTTTCAAGTGTATTCTACCAATGACAAAATATGTAGTAAATATATCCAATCCAATCTTCTAATTCTCAAAACTTCACCTACAGGATGCGACATGCGTGAACAACACCAAGCCCCTGTGACTAATGCCAACCACTATTTGAACATCATAAGCACCATTTTAATGACTGTATAATAACCAACACCTCAGCACTGTGGTAAGGGAAACAATAGGCCAAGCAAGCGTGATCATGGCATATACCCACGAACCAACAGAAAATGATAGAGGCCCTTTCATAACAAAACAAATTGATTCCTTGACAACGGGCCAGCAACTGTGACTCTTAGAAGTGAAATTGGCAATGTGGGGCTCATGCCATCATCACATAGGTAGTGGCCAAAACCATACTAACACAACTACTATACGAATCACGGGTGAGCCCACATTCGAAGTAATAGGCCAAATGATCGTAATCATGCTTGACAGACTTCTTATGCAACTCCAGTCTGGAGGGTTTAGGGATTCGCATAGTAGCCATCACAGAAGGGAGGGGGGCACAGACTGTGGTGGAACTTCGAGATAAAGGCACACGCTCAAGGAGGACCACGATACTCGTGGACGGGAGGCATTTCCTTGGCAAAGTTGTACAGGGTTTAGTTAAACCTAAGAACCGCGAAGATAATCATCCAGACGGATTTTTAAAAGAAAACCCTTTAACAAAATGCAGTGGTAAAGCTATCACCCAGGAAGACCATGAACTCACAACAATTATACACAGAACCATTAATTTTCCATTCAAAGTCGAAACCACACAGTTGTAACACTCAGGGCAACACAAACCCATACAACTAAGCCAAAAACATTTCATAACCATAGTGAATTCAAGAATAGCCAGATACCTGTCAATTGAAAACCTTAAGACGAGGAGCGATCGAGCGATTTCACCCTACTGAAAATCCGAAGTGTGAACACAACAGCTAGATCAAACAATTGTCCAACGAGGGTGGCATCCAATGGGAAGGGTAAAGGTGATGTGTAGTAAATGCACTTCCCCTCCACCCAGATCACATTTACTCCATAGTACATGCCAACAAGCCCCCCCATTAACACCATTAATCAACCAATGCATCGATAATATCAACAGATTTAAACCATAACATAATCAAATTTCCACAATTCAACCATTGCATCGTTACCTTACCAAATGTGCCACCCATGTCATAACTCAAATAAATCGCTTGACAACTATACAATAGAATCATCACTAACATCGTAATCACCATAAAAAAAAAATGCAAGCCACTACTTCCATGAGCCACCAAGGTTTGTAACACATGCATATCAGCTATCGATTGCATCAACCAATGCATAACCATTGTATTATCTCCTTGCCAAAATGCGCCACTAAAATTTCCGCCATATGCACATAAAATGTAACTTAACAATATTTCATAGCCAATTTCTTGTTAGTTATGAGTTAACCACTATCAACAAGCATTTTAATCCATATAGTATCGCAGAACTAGGTCTCTTTTGTACTAGATATAGTATTTTGTTTCCCTCAAAACGTCTTTCTATAATTTTCACTAACATTTTTGTTGTTTAGGCGAGAAGAACAAATACCATAAATGAATAGCAGGTTGTAGTATCATGAAGGAACAATATCTCAAAGCTTAATTGATATCAACGACAACCATATTATCATCAACCATGTAACTTTGTAGCGCATCATCATAACATTGAAAATGAACAGACCTGATCTTCGAAAGTTCAAGGGTGTCCCACCTACTACCATTATTTAGTCTTATATAATAATAGGCTTAGCAACAATTTGAGCGCGAAATTACGTTGATGTTTTCAATCGTCAAAACAAGTTAGGTATGATAAGATTTTATCAAGATGACATGAGATATGTGGGTCATAGTTGGGGGTGAGGGGTTGTAAGGGATAAGGATTAGGAGCTATAGGTATTAAGGGTTGGGATTTATAATGGATAGAGGTTATACAAGTAGTGATTGAGGGATATAGAGGTTGGATGATATATGGGTTAAAAAATGAGTGTTATAATGATTATGGTTTATAGGAGTCAATATTAAACATTAAATTTAAATTTTGTGGTTAATAGAAATATGAGTTACATGATTAAGGGTAAGGGAATACATGGGTAAGGATTTATAGGTACTATGGATTATGGTTTAAAGAGGTTTTAATGATTATAATGTGTAGAATTATAAGGGTTAGGAGATTTGGGTTGGGGGTTATAATATTTAGATGTTGAGTGTTATAGGGGTTAAAGGTTTTAGGGGATACATCTTAGTGGTTATAATGGTTAGGGTTGTTTATATTTATATGAATGGTAAGGACCATAAAGATTTAAATGATTAGGGATATAAGAATTAAGTTTTATTGGGGTTATCTGTCTTTGGATTTATAAAAATGATGAAGATGATTTATGGGTTATAAATGTTACAAATATTATAACCAATATGAATTAATACTTAATAATTATAGAAATATGATTTTAATTCTTATACATTAAGGTTATAGTGGTTAGGAGTATTATGACTCAAACAATTATATATAATATGAATTAATGCTTAATAATTATAAGAGTACATGATTTTAATAATTATATATAATATGAATTAATATTTAATAATTATAGAAAAACGATTTTAATGCTTATGCATTAAGGTGATAATGGCTAGGAATATTATGACTCAAACAATTATATATAAAAAATATTGATTGATTAAAATGCATCATTGTGATTACAAAAATCATAATAAACTAGTTCACTAAAAAACTTATAAGAATTAATTATCTTTAAAACTTTAGTATATGATAAAATACAATTAAATTAACACATTAACACTTATTATATATAGAATATATATTATATATGTTTTATATATATAATATATAAAATATATATATATATATATTTATATATATATATATATATATATTTATATATTTATATTTATATTTATATAACATATTTTATATATATTTATATAACATATTTTTATATGATACATTATAAATTAATAAAAACAAAACAACAAATTTTAAGTAAAATCTAAACCTTTCAAATGAAACTATTTTAAATGCTTTGAATTTAATGTTTTACAATTAAATTGATATACTTATTATTATTATATATATATATATATATATATTATATGTATAATATTTTTATACAACAAATTATAAACCAATAAAAATAACAAATTTTAAATAAAATCTAAACCTTTCAAATGAAGCTATTTTAAATGCTTTGAATCCTGAAGTATTAAGTGTTGCAAAAAGCACCAAACGGTCATCCTAAATTGGTCAGACGAGAGTCCACGGGTTTTTCTTCTAAGTTGTCGTAACACCAAAGTAATGCTGAACTTATACTTAGTCGTCGTCTATGGTGAAATTAATTTCTCCGAATGGATAAACTCCAAAGGTACCCACAAGGAACTTGTCATGTTTCAACGGTCATATCAGAAGGCATTTAAATGAGGTGGCGTGGTGGTGGAAGGGATATTCCGGCTGAGGTGACCTGAAACTTGTTCGAATTCATATCAGAAGGCATTTAAATGAGGTGGCGTGGTGGTAGAACGGATTTGTCGGCTGAGGTGGCCTGAAACTTGTTCGAATTTTTGGGGCTACGTCTGTATAGATGTCATCAGCCTGCTCATGTGGCAGTCACACTTCACACCAATATCCAAAAGTCAAACACAATTTACACTCCAGCAATAATGTCATATCCGAGGGATCTAGAGATTGTACATTCAAGTCTAAAGAACACAGGATCGAAATCAACAAAGACAGAATTTGTCGAAGACTAATTAAAGAAATCATGCAAATGCAAATTGTAGAATGGTCGAGGTTAGACTAGACAAAATTTAACATTGCAATTTCGGTAAAGGTTGTTAGCATTCCCCTATGTTGAGATGCTTCAGAGATATTGATGATGTTGCTAGCTTGTTTATAAAGAATTTGATGATGTTGTAAATCTATGAAAATATAGATACCATATCTATATCTCCTTTAAATTTGAACATATAATTGAGTAAATATATATTTCTAAAGATATGTTTTTATCCATTAAAACTCACTCAAACTGAATTATTCCCAATACATATGTTGTAGCTATCATAGATTCCATGATAACTACAACATAGACTCACTCAGACTGAAACATATGTTTTTATCCCAATGCATATGGAAACAATTATAACCCTAAACTATAACTCAAATTATGAAGAATCATATCCCTTGATATGAAATTCAAATCAAAAGTACTCAAAATTAGTAAACAAAACAAAACCAACCTTGATCCCCACTCTTATAACACATCAAGACTAAGCGTTGTCGTGTATGTTCATTGGAATTTGGAAGGAACAAACGGATTTCTATTCTAAATCTATTGGGGATCCTGTTCCTATGTCTGGACTTAAGATAAGATTCAAGGGGTCAAAGTTTCAATGGTTTAAAGCGTAGTCAAGTTTGAACTCTATTAAATTGCCATTTTCCTACTTGCGAATGTTAAGATTTTCAAATTACTTCTTGGATCAACCACCTCACCCCTTAATATAAATTACTCTCGGTTGTTAATTCATCTAAATGTTTTAAGAGTCAGATCTCTAAATCTATGATTCATTATTATCATTTTAATATTTGCAAAGATCTGGATGAAAAGTATCTTTATATATAAATACACTGATATAAAGAAGTTTCCTATCTACTACGATTGAGCCAAAAATTAAACGTTTCTGGTTTAAATTCAAACTTAATACACTAATATTTTTTCACGAAAAAGTTTCCTATCTACGATTGAGTCCAAAAAATCTAACGTCTCCGATTTGATTGAGTCCAAAAAAAATTGAATGTCTCTAGTTTAAATTCAAATTCAAGTACACTAATATTTTTCCAGGAAGAAGTTTCTTAATATAGCACTCTGACCTAATATTTTGTGTAATTGAGTGTTTCAGGTCAAGGCAATTGCCAATGTACAAAATCATTTATATGTAATTAAATAGCATATTTTTTGGTTGATTTTCGAGATATTATTGAGAATTAAAGAAAAATTTAACATTAATTTTTTTCACTTTTATTATGATATGAATTACAGACTGAAAAGAGAAATTTATAATAGGCCACTCATTTATGTAAAAGACAATATACCCTCTCTTGTATCAACCAGAACCACAGCTATGATTTTAGAACTACCCAAAAACTCAATTTAAATCAAGCTCTTGAACGATGAAAAAAAGATAATACTAAACTTAATGAAGGATTTATCATTTAGTCACTATTTATAAAACAAAGCATTATTTTAAATGAATTTATGAAAACTAAAATATCTAAAAAAATATATTACTAAGATAAGTTTAATAACAAGAAAAATATCATATGAATCTATGAAAAAATTGGATTATAAAATGAGAAAAAACAATAATTTAATTTTGACTTAGGCTATATTAAAGTAATTATAAAATATATTAAATGTAAAAAAAGTGGACTTAATGAAGGATTCATTATTTAATCACTATTTATAAAACAAAACAGTATCTTAAAATGAACTCAATGAAAACTAAAATATCCAAAAAAAAATATTAATAAGATGAGTTTAGTTATAAGAAAAATATCATATGAATTTAAAAAAAAATGGATTATAAAATGAGGAAAAACAATAATTTATTTTTGAGTTAGAGTTATATTAAAGTAATTATAAAATATATTAATTGTAGAAAAAGTGGATATATATGTTTTATGAGTAAAAAGTACTAAGATGAGTTTAATGACAAGAAAAATATCATATGAATCTAAAAAACATTGAATTATAAAATGAGGAAAAACAATAATTTAATTTTGAGTCAGAGTCATATATTAAAGTATTTATAAAATATATTAATTGTAAAAAAAGTGGATATGTATGTTTTATGAGTAAAGAGTACTAAGATGAGTTTAATAACAAGAAAAATATCATATGAATCTAAAATGAGGAAAAACAATAATTTAATTTTGAATTAGAATCATATTAAAG
>JASDQU010751506.1:27823-37953 GCA_032191745.1 Picea mariana
GTGGGTGCCAGGAAAACCATGGTCCTGACATGCGAAGGTGGGGGAGAAAGCATAATGCCCCCTCCAGTGGTAGCCATAATGGGAGTAAGGGGACTCCTTGATGAAGTAGCAACATTTTCTTCCATCACTGCTCACCGAATGAACTGGCGTTCAGGAGAAGCTACCTCGGGGGGGAATATCTGAATCAAAAGCAGTGTTGATAGGTCGATGATCGAAGGATTTGATGGCCTGAAACCCTCGGTCTTGAGGTCATAAATGATAGATTCCTCTGGTTCCATAAATTATCCTCTTGGAGCAAGATCGGGCGCATTTTCCTGCAGCCTAGTCACTTTGAACGATCCTCCTTGATTAAGTCTTCACCTCAATGGTAGCTGAGGTGGCTCCTAACTAATCGATGAGAGGCCTTAAAGCCTTCGCGACCAGCAGAGCTGTTGATCTTCCAATTTTTGAAATGATCAACCAACATAGTAAGGTTTGAATAGGGTGGAACACAAATCACACACTAAAAATTTCCTAAAGATAAATCAAGCATTCGACTAACTAGTGGGAAGGATAGTTATGTCGATCGACACTAGAGAAACTAACCGGTGTAAGTGAAACTCAAACACAGAATCACCCTCCGGAAATACTTTGTGAAGCACAATCCAACATCATGCCTAGGTACCATGGTATACCCCCATAGTCACATGTGTAAGTCCATAAAATATAGGCAACTAAGTTGCCAACTCGTAGTCAGTCACTAGGCGGGTACAATTGACAGTTGGGCAGATTGTAATGAGCATGATAACAAGTCTGAATCCCTTTAAGGGTGCCAAAATAAATTGGTCCAGAATAAAACTGAGGATATCGAATGGATTCAAGGTCCACGAAGCTTCATAGGAAAATGCGATCAATATTGTTCTCGAGAAATACCCTCAATATACAATCCCCACTATGTTCGGTCCAACTTTGGAGGGGTTATCTCCTCTACCTTTCCTCATGTGAACTCATGTTTATCCCCTCTGTTAGAGGGGGGGTCTCGGATAAATCTTACGATGTTGGACTTAAAACACTCCCTATATCAGACTCCAATGTTTGTTTTAAATGGCCTTGAAGAGTTTCCTCTTCACACCTAATTCAAGGCCCTAAAAGCCTAAACTAGTCGAAGAACCCTACAAACATAAAGTCTAATATATTTTAATTCAAGTGTTAATTTTAAGGCTTGATTTATGCAAAGGATGTGTTCGTGAAACTAATGGTGTTTTGAAGAGACGAATAAGGAAGAGAAATTTAGAGAATTTGAAAGAAAAAAGATACTTCGAAATTAAAGAAAATCTTGTAAAACTCTTTGTAACATTCAACTTTTCTAATCAATGTTTCAAGATCTTATAATTGAAAGTTTCCTAAAAGGTGCTTTCGTTTGACTAAGAAAAACTACTTATATTTCAGGAAATCAAGAAAGAACTTTGAAACGACAACTCTTTTATTTTGCAAACAAACAACCTAGGCTACGTTACCAAACTAAATGCAAGAAAAATTATTTTTTATTTTTTGAACTGCTTTAACAAGAAAAACCAAAGTAAAATTCTTTTTTGTTTTTCAAAGAAAGAAACATGAAAAAGAGAAAACAAAACCCAATATTGACAGAGACCCTAAGCCAACTGTGTAAACGTAGGGATTCAAACAAGAAATCAAAGGAGGATCTAAAACTTGAAAGTTCACTCTAAACCTCGTGGGAAAACAAAATAAAACTAAGACACAAGTTAACAACGAATCTTTAACCCATGCTAAGGCCAAAAATAGAGACCTTGGAAGGTTCAAGAAAGCCCTAAGAAGCCTAAAATTATTCCAGGAACGAGACATACCTCTCTTTGTTAAAAAACACTTTCAAGGCACAAATATGTGGGTTGTTGCACCAGCAGCCAGTGTATGTATGCGAGATGTCTATTTTGCAGGGCACGTATGTACGTGGGCTGAGCCAAAGTAGGGCGCGTACACCTCTAAGACATTTCAAAAATAAAAGACTAGGCAGACTGATTTGGCAAGAAAATCTGGTAGGCACCTTGTAGGTGACCAGAGACCCTTAAAAGACTCAGAGAACTTGATTGAAACTCAAATGGAAATCAAGAAGCCAATTAAAATGAAAAAACCTTCCTCTAAAACCCTAGAGAGACTCCCCAGTGGAGTCACCAATTCTGCTAGCAGGGAAATCCCCCTATAACTATACCAGGGTTCTAAGTATAGATAGAGCTATGAGCTCCCTTAAAAGACAATCTAATTCCTACAATACCCCAAACCTTCACACAAATGAACAGAAAGTGATAGAAGAGTAAGTCAGAAGCAATATCTTTGGTCCAAACGTTTGATGTTGACCTCCTCGGGCTTTGTTGCTTCCTTGGATGTTGGTCTCCTCCCAAAGTTGACCTGCATCAACACTTAGGCAAACAATGCTACAAATATTCTATTTCTACTCATCAATTAGGGTTAGACATAAATCATTATGCATACATCCAATGAAAGACATAAATATATCATTTGGGATAGGGAAAAAGATTATTTTATTCAATATTCAAAGACTGGAAATTACAACCTTTGTAGGTTGATGCTTCGCAAACCTGGTTTGGGATCCTCTTGAAATTGCTCCAAGTGCACCTTCCAAATTACTTATCTCACAATCGGCTGATCACTTCAAGGGAAGGGAAGGGATTGTATGGGAGAAAAAGGCTAGAGAGGGAATGTTGCGGCAAGAACTCAAAAAAGACTACAAATACTTGGGCAAGGAAGGAAAGGCATTTGGGTAGAGTTTCACCATTCTAATGATTGATGTTGGAATGAGACCCCAATACCTTATTTTGTATGACAAAAGGATATTTATTCAGTTTGGGGATGGGCTATAACAGGTGAATTGGTTGGGAAACCCTCGATAGCCCATAAACTTCGTCGAATTCCTTGCAACTTGTTATTTTTTGCAACTTTTGAAGGTAAACGTGGGATGTTTAACATGTAGCTAGCGTATGTATGCGGGTTTTCTAGTATGCAACGAATGTATGTACATGGGCAGTAATGCATCAGGGTGCGTACATGCTCCAAAAAATAGTTTTTTAATTAGAGTTCCTCAACAGTGGTTTGGAAAATTGTACAAGTAGAAAGGTCAATGCCATGTATGCATAAGTAGGGAATTTTAGGGCTATAACACCTATGTAAGAGATATGTAGCTGAGAGCCTTCACTTCTTTTGTGAACAATCAGGCAAAATGGTGGAATGCCTTCCACACAATCCAGAAGAATGAAGGAGAAGCAACATTATGGATTAGGGGTGAACCCCGCACTCATGTTATTGTTTTTAATTTACATCGGGATCTACTCTCTTCATATTATAGAACTAGAAAAGTGGAAGACCTTCAAAGGTTTTTCATATATTCTTGTGTTAAAAAAATTAATTATCATGAACTTTTTTCACTGGAAGGTAGAAGATTTAGATGGGAATCATCCTCTCTGTCCTTGAGGACCAAGGATCCCTACAATCATGATGATTTTACCTATGCTATGTCTTGGGTTCTTAGCTATATTGAGTGCATTCAAACTTGTGGTTCACAATGGTTGGGGATGAAATTTCATTTCCCTCTTATTTGGCTGCCAACATAGAAGTATCAGCATAAGTACAGATTGACTAAGAAAACTGAAAGGGAATGTTGGGCATAAGTGATTTCTTCTAGGGGATACAGGAATTTAGAAGATAATGTTGCATCATTCTACAATATTTCTAATTTTCATTGGAAAAGTTCATGCCCTGACTCTGAATTAGATTCTGAGTGAGTGAAGTTGCATGGGGACATGCAATGGTGCAGTTGGGGGGAGATGTTGGGTTCTAAAATTTTCCCTTTTTCCTTATCATCCATGCAATTTTCATCTCATTCTCTTGTATTAATTCATCCCTAGACCCTATTGTTTACATTTCCTATGAGAACGTCAATCCTGGAGAAGGTACAATTCATTATTCATTGTGTTATGTTAACTCATAGTTTACTTGTAAACTAGGATGATGTTTCCTAATTTGGGTAATTACTGAAGAATTAATAAGAATGAATGCATATATGTTGGTGTTGAAACACCTGGATAAAACACGCATGAAGCATACTATGGCACCATCGATTGAATCTCCTTGTGGATATAACATATCTAGATGGAAAAGGGCGATCTTCTGGAATTGGCATAGCTTATCTAGGGAATCGTGGAGCTTGCCACATCATTGGATAACAATTGGAGCACCGATTTATAAGTTTCTAGTTTTTGTTATTGTAATCTTAACGGTCTCTGTTTTAAGAAGTTATGAATAGCTTAAGAATTGAAAGATTCTTGAGACTGTTTGAACTACTGGTAGTTTCATTCTATTCTAAGAACAGGGCATCGTTTAAAATATGTACAGAGCGTTTACACTAGGGAGATAGTCTTTGTTTTTCCATTGAGCACTGGAGAATTAACATTGTATCTGGAAATTTAATCTCTTAATAAGAAGTGGCAATGTTCAGGTGAATTTATGTTACTGATTAATTCTTTTTAGTTTTTTTGTAGGAAGCTCTGTTTGGAGGCAAGGGACCACATCCACATAGATCTCGCCTCAATAGATGGTTAGTTTTCTCTTCTTGTGCATGTCACATGATAAATCAACAACTTAACCTAAGACCTTTTTATGTAGTCTGTATGATTAATGTTGTTGGAGCAGTAATTATTTTTGGATTGATGTTATCGAATAGATTGTAATTGTTTTTGTAACAATTTGTTATCTTGAAAGTGTAATATTTATTGAATGGTTTAGTTAGTCCTTGATGATTAGTATTGTTGTTACATATCAATCATCTCATTGAATGATATCATAGATTAATTTATCTATTGTTTATTGCTGAACCAAATCTAGATGGAGGTGTGATTATGGATTTATGATTTAATGAAGTTACAATTTCTTTGAAGTGCGAATTTTATTTATGCAATAATAGAGTATATATTTTGAGAGGATTTAACTTCTTGAAAAATCAATATAGATGTTTTAATTCATTTCATCTGAGTGGTTTCTTTTCTGTAAGGAGTGGTTTAGTGGTGAAGGATTAATTCAACAGTTAGATTTAGAATTTTTTAGTGAGAAGGAAATCTATAATAGTCTCAACAATTATCATAGTTTGAGTAGGTATTGATTAGCTTGGGTGATTGTATATGAATTATTGTCAGAATACTTAATGTTTATGCATAGACTATGCTTGATTTCCTTTGAAATAACTAGACTTTCCCAGGTTGATAATTAATGTTTGAGAACTTCAGTTGTTTAATTAATTAGACAATTAAAGTCACCAATAGACACAATGGATGATGAATTGATTATCTTGTTCCTAAATGATTCTTGGTATGTTTTCTAGCATTTCATCTTGTGACGTGTTAGTAACATATAATCTCATACATGCATAAAAAGGAGTTATATTGAATATTTGTTATGAGMAACACAAAKCCCTACCTTACATATTTTGGATGATATAGAAAGATTGTTGTTATTTTKCATCAAAACCTAATATAACAACCAAGTTTAGAAACGAGAACCATTACTGTGGAATAACATTTATTTTTGTTAAAGAATCTAGTAGAAGAAGTTTATAATTTCAGTGCCAAGCYCCATTATGAGCCRTTAATTCTTCTTAGCTCTTTCTTTATATTTCTTTCATGTTTCAAGGAAAAMRTGGATGCCACTATYCTAGCTGGTTTCCARATAATKATAGTGTCATTCAAAACTACCTTGTGGAAMTGAGAAGTTTGGCTCGTGATGAGACCCCTTTTTCCTCAGTCGTGWAACTGAGAACCACTACCCTGGCTTGGAGACCAGATGATGGTAATGTCAATGGTCATACCGCTAAATACCCATGATCATGATAGSTTGTCTTGTGATGAGACCCCCCATCCTCCAACTAACCCCTTAATTATTCACTATCGTTTATTTTATAGGTCCCCCATTTATAGCGYAGCATTTCATTGCTTTCTCAGGGATTACAAATCATGAAGTTTGACTAGATTACAAATAATTTCATAAATTTTTTATTGAGAGGCTACATGTAAAGTTATTTTATTCATGACATTAAAATTATAAATGCATTAGAGGAATGTTGGTCTCATTGGAAATAGATGTCCTACAATGACTGCATAGGAATCTAGTAGGCCAGTACATAGACCATTTTTGTCTTCACTTAACAACTCATGGCTCATTCCTTTTATGAATACCAACATGTATTTTCAAAAAAAATATAAATAAACATAATATATTCTAAATGGCGAAGATTTTTAAGTCATTATACAAAATGAAAGGAAATAAAAATACTTTTCCATGAACCATCAAATATTAAAATAGAACAATAATAATTATGAAAAACACATTTAATGCATTGATTATAACCAAAGCCATATATTAACTTATTAAAATTAATGCCATATTATTCTCAAATAATCATAATAAAAGATAAACAAAAGTTTTTTAACTCAACAAAGGTGTTTAACTTAAACCCAAACCCCATGAATCAATGGAAGTCAAATGAAACCAATCAAGCTACTACAAAGGGCTCAAGCCTCATTCAAGCATCAAATGAGAACTATAAGCATTCAATGGACTAACACAATCTTTAATCAAAATAAAACCAAACTTCCAAAGTTGAAAAAATAGTCCAAATGCAAACAACAAACAAACCATTAAAATTTTCCAAGATATCAAAGTTACAAATCCAAGAAGTTTCATGCACTTGAGTCTTGAATGAGCCCATTCTTTCTTAGTGAAAGTCTTGTTAATTGTTTTTTTATCCTTTAATACTAGGACACTATCTATGTGAAGAGATAGGTCTCAACTTCATCAAATGCTAGCTTCTTTTCCTGTCACATATAGGAAAAAGAGAATGTCTTATTTAACTATCAAACCATCAAACTTAAAATAGCTTGGATGAAATAAATGTAGCTTCAATGTTACACTATTTAATACAAAATATAGAACCTATTTTTACCTTAAATAAAATCTCAAATTTACATATTGTAATCTTGTTCCCATAAAGAATTACCTTTTTTCCAACGTACTCCAAAAATAGAGGAACAATTAAGTCAATAAACTAACAAGAATAACATTACATGTGTCATTCCATTCATTATTTCTACAAAACCAATCATCAATGGAACATGTAAGTCAAAATAAGAGTCCCCTCATGTATATTTCTTTCGATAACATCTTGGGGTATATTAATATCCCAGTTCACATCAACTTGTTGACCCTCATTTTCTATATTTTGAACATGAAACTTTGTAGATGAACTATTAATATGAGCCTCCAAAATATTGTCTTCCATATCAAGTTCATTGTAGGAATTTGTTTTGTTGTATTCTCACCTTCTATCACAATCTAATATCCAAAGAGCTAGTGCTCTATCGAATGGAAAATTGTTTATGTCATACTTTGTTACATATAACATTAAACATGTATCCAAATGTTTATCAAGATTGTTCCTAAACTTTGACTTCAAGAATGATAGTGCATTAAACATTCTCTCATCCTCCACCGATCCCAAAATCATGGTTTGACATAAATTTGCTAATTTGAAATATTCTGACAGGTTTTCTTCTAGGTATTGGCTTTCACCTAATTCAATCCATAATATTGTTATTGCACCATGTTCTAGAGGTTTCTCCAAACCACAATATTGATCTAACATTGTTTGACCAAAGATATTGGCTTGTTGATACAACTTTGATGAATCTAATATACCTTCAATCTCTTCTCCTTGTACATTGTGATTCTTGCCAAATTGGTGCACTAAAATTTTTAATTTTGCTAAAACGTCAACTTTTTTAGCCTCTCTATTGTGTTTAGRGTTYCAATATTGAGGGTATACYATAGATATGGTCCCCAATAATCCATCTCAAGGAAATTGTTCCCTTATCTCTRATGCTAGTGATTTTTCAATTTCTATCAAGTTGTGTTTCACTGAAATCACAACATTGTTGAATTGGTCTCTTGACACATGGCACTCTTYAGTGATTAGTGCCATATTACTAACATAATGAAATGGAACAATATACATGTGCATTCCCATACATAGTATTCATTTTCCATCAAACTTCAAATAATTTTAAATKTTTTCTATATCGATGATAGTAGTCCAACCTTTAAACACTTGACCTGTGAAAGCCTCTGGCATTGTATACAAATTATCCAATTGAATACATGCTAATTTTATTGTATGTATGGATTATGCAATATACATTGTGTGACTCTGAGACATTTTCACAAGGACATTCATTTCATAAATCATAGGAAGAATTCTAGCCAATGTTAATAATGTCTCTATATCATTTAATCAAAAGAGAAGATCTTGAGATTTGTCTACACTAAAGGGATGTTCATACATCACCCCTACTAAGGATTGGTACTCACTAAATATTATTTGAGTTGGTCCATTCAATGAGATCCATATTGTATCAACATATTTTAGTAGCTTTTTTCCATTCATAACACCCTCGACAAATTGTTGAAACTCTTTAAATCGCTTTGGACTAAAACAAAAGTATGCTTGAGTTTGACGTACAAGATCTTCAACTTTTGAAACCATTGGAAACTTGCTTACTATTTTAAATGGAAGATTCATTCTATGAGCCATACAATTAATACTAATCATAAATGGTGAAGTTGTTAGTTGTAGTTTGACACAAAGGTCATTCCTTTTACCTTGCATTAATGTTTCTCCATCTTCTACGACACATAACAAATTTTTTGAAATCACTAAATTATCCATACCATCAATTTCCTTCAAAGTCTTGATGACAAGTTCATAAATATTTTGAGTTGTAGAATTCTGCCTCATTTTATAAATCCCAAGTAAATATGAATGCCTAACATGATCATTAACCATATAAATGCTCCTGCAGATCCATGAAGTATTATCAATAGTAGTAACTTCATCCAAAGACAATGAAAAAAACCTAGCATTTGCAATATTATCCTTCAAATCATCCTTTTCTACTTGAGTTAGATATTTTTCCCATTCCCAACCACTCGTTACTGACCAATGAGAAGATGGAAAATTTGACACTTCAAGAAAATATATAAATTTCTTGTAATCTGGATAATCTTTCATAGGACGACCTCTAGATAAGATGTGAAATACAATGCTTAATTGCATCATCTTGGATAACAAATTTCTTTCCATCATCTTTACAAATAGAGATGTGATGGTTCATCCACTTGCCTCGAATTTTATCTTACTGATTAAGTATTTATTATATTCATCTTCATATTTGACATGTTGACATTTCTCAGAATATTTCCATCTGATAATAGATTTCTCCTTGCCATTTACAATTTCCAACTACATATAATGCATCTAACTTCTTATGAAGCCTCTTTCTCATTTTTTGGAGGTATTGGTTCAATAAATGTAAATTTTGAGACCCATTCTGATTGGAATTGTCTCCCTATGTCCAATTGGCCTTTTTTCCTTTTCTATGATTGTGAATGATTTGTGTTGTCTTCCAAGGAAAAACATTCAACTTTGTTATTGTCAATTTCTAGTGAAATTGATTTCATCTCAATTTGATCACTAGAGGAATCTATTTCATCATTTATTATATGGATATTAGATGCTTTCTCGGAAGAGTTGACATCTCTTTCACTGATGGGTTGCTCAAAAGAGCTTGAATCATGAAGAGAATATGGGTTCTTGTATTGAGGCTTTTGAAAGTATGAAAATACATCCCTATGATTTGATGTTTTCTTTCCACGATCATTGTTTGACTTCTCACTGAATTTTTCACAATTAGAATTTAAAATTGATCTAGAAATCAAAAGTGAAACCTGCATGAGAAAAATCATATAAAATTAGTCATCCATTTGGAAATTCAACACACATGCAAGAGATATATCAATTTTAAGAACTCAATTCTTCTAAAAAAAACAATAGTACTTATCTAAAAAGAAATTGCTTCAGCATACAACAAGTCATTTTAATCTTGCATATTATTATTGGCTCAAAATAATGCCACATCAATAAAAATCCATTTTTTAAAACTATCTTTCCTGTGATAGCTTTGTTTTAGGTTGATGATACGTTTTGTCTAGAAGTGTATTACATGACTCATGAGCAA
>JASDQU010751506.1:38053-57773 GCA_032191745.1 Picea mariana
CAAGAATTTTAATGAAGCCAACACAGATGATCACTAGGTTAAAGCAATGAATGAAGAACTTGATCAGATTGAGAAAAACCATACATGGGAGATGGTTCAAAGACTCAAAGGTAAAAACGTCATTGGATCCAAATGGATCTTTAAGAATAATTTGAATGAGCAAGGACAAGTTATCAGGAGCAAAGCGAGGTTAGTCTGTAAAGGCTATGTTAAGATAGAAGGACTAGATTTTGATGAAAAATTTGTGCCCGTAGCAAGATTAGAAGCTATCAGAATGTTTCTTTCCTATGCTTGTCATAAAAGGTTTAAAGTCTACCAAATGGATGTCAAGTCAGCCTTTCTCAATGGAGATTTAAGTGAAGAAGTATATATGGAACAACCAGAGGGTCTCAACTTGTCTGATAACCCTGACTTAGTATGCAAGTTGAAGAAATCTTTATATGGTTTAAAACAAGCCCCTCGAGCCTGGTATCATAGACTGGATACGTATCTCAAAGACAAAGGGTTCCAGAGGGGAACAACTGACAACAATCTATATATTAAGACAGAGGATAATGATTTGCTCATCATACTGGTCTATGTAGATGACATCATCTTTGGATGTAATAAGGATTGACTGGTACAATGGTTTGCTTCTGCCATGGAGTCTGAATTTGAAATGTCTATGATAGGAGAATTGCCATTTTTCCTTGGTCTACAAATTACTCAGAGGCCCGATGGGATCTTCATTTCTCAAGGCAAATATTTAAGAGAAATGCTGAAAAGGTTTCAAGTGGAAGATTTTAAACTTGTGGGTACACCTATGGTGACTAGATGTAAATTAAGCAAGGATGATGATTCACTTGATGTTGATCAAAGCTCATATCAATCAATGATAGGAAGCCTGTTGTACATCACAACATCTCGCCCAGACATAATGCATGCTGTAGGAATGGTAGGAAGATATCAGGCTGCACCTAAACAGAGTCATTGGCAAGCTGTCAAAAGGATATTCAAGTACTTAAAAGAAACAATGACTTATGGTCTATGGTATCACAGAAATCAAAGTCTTCAGTTGACTGCTTATTCAGATGCAAATTGGGCAAATTGTGTTGATGAGAGAAAAAGCACCAGTGGAGGAGCATTCTTCTTGGGTAACTCCTTAGTAGCCTGGCTCAGTAAAAGGCAAGGTTCAATTTTTTTATCAACCATAGAGGCAGAGTACATTGCTACTGCTACCTATTGCACACAGGTATTATGGATGATTCAGACACTTGCAGACTTAGAGGTAAAATATACTACACCGATCCCAATTCATTGTGATAACACAAGTGCCATCAGTGTGTCTAAAAATCCTGTCCTCCATTCCAAGACAAAACATATTCCCATAAAATATCATTTTCTAAGAGAGAAGGTCATCAACCAGATTGTTCAGGTCCATTACATTCCCACTACAAAACAAATTGCAGACATCTTTACTAAGCCCCTAGCCAAGACACCGTTTGAATATCTCAGACAGAAGATGGGTGTCATTTCGTTTCACACCTAAAAAGTCCATCTTGTTAGGGGGAGTTTTGCATTGTTTGAATGTTTAATGCCTCCTAAGATTCCTGCAATAGCTCATGGGGAGCATGTCTTTTCTTTGACATTGATGTCAAAGGGGGAGAAAAGAATTCAGGTGCCTTAGTTTCCATCAATGCCAAAGGGGGAGATTGTTGGAAAATGTCTAACAAACAGCGTATGATTGTCATTGATGGCAAGTACAACAGTGAAGATGGCAGGATCAGAGTTTGCATGTGAAGACTCTGCAGAGGCACAGAAGTCCAAGAATCCCTTGGGGATTCGGAAGTGAAAGCTCAGGAGGAACAACGTCGAGGAGAACGCGTGCAACAAAGCTCAAGATATAGGAGTTCGCAGAGGAGAAGGAAGACAGAGATCGAAATCCGTTGGATCTCATTCATAAATCCCGTCAGCCATCAGATCGGACAGGAGCTGCATGAGGTTTACCATCGGGAAAAGCCAAGGTAAAATCCCGGAAGGAGGGATGACTCATCGGGGTTTCACATATCGAGAATCCCATGAGCCAATGCATTGCGGCATTGAAAAGCTCGAAACCCCGACGAGTGGTAAGACTACGGTCATATGGGCCAGGAACCTAGCCAGGAGAGCTAGTGCGTAAAGAGCATGTTGGGGTTCGAGGAATCGCGAAACCTGAGAACATACATGTTTCGACATGGGAAATTCCAAAACCCCGATGAGGAGGTTTGGCTGCGGTCATATAGGAGAAGGTCATGTAGACCACGAGCTCAACCGGAGGGCTAATTGAAGTTAGAGGCGTCAGATCCAAGCGCAGGGTCCGACCACCGTTGGATTGAGGAAAACCTACACGATCTTTAAAAGTACAAGGAGTAGAGGGCTCACAAAAACTTGACGTAATATGAGCCGTCAAATCAAGATCACATCTGAACCGTTGATCGGAGTTTCAAGGATTGCATTTTGGAAATGTCAAAGAAACAATGCAATAGGAATCCTGATTTCTCGATATGAAAAATCTTGGCGTAATCTGAGNTAGGAACATGTGGCATAACTAGGTAATGACAAGTGTCAGACTGATTCAACATTTCAGGCACATGTAAGTCATGAATCAAAGTGACACGTGGGAGTATTCAACACGTGTCAATCCACGTATGACGCCAGCAGATGGACACCTTGTCGGAGTTTCGGGGATCGAGAGTTAGACATGTAAAAAATTATTGACATCAGGAATCCTGATATCGCGATATATGAAATCACGATGGAATCTGAGCCATCAGATCAAGCTTTGATTTGGACCGTTGATGGAGAGGCATTGGGAATCGAGAGTTGGACATGTCAAATATTATTGACATCAGGAATCCCGATATCGCGATAGGTGAAATCGCGATGTAATCTAAACCGTTAGATCAAGTGTTGATCAGAGGACTACTGATGCACGACATAGTGAAACTGCCAGAAACCATTGATGGCATCTGCTAGAGAATTCGAAGAGACACCTGTGTGATCGATAAAGGAGATGAAGAGTCTCCAAGCTTTGTCCAAGTGAAGGAAGACTATTCTTAGAAGGGATTGACAGATGGATGAGTGTGGAAGCCTGTAACTAAAACAGAGAAGGTGAGCTCAACTGTCACAAAGAAGACGAAGAGTCTCAACTGCCAGAGAAGTTGAAGAGTCACGATGATGATCAGATAGAACACTCGAGAGGTGGAGGATAACGGTGTGGATTCAGCATGTAGAGGCATTGCAAACATTGCATGCACAAGGTGCACAGAAGCTATAAATACACAGTACAGAGAAGAGAAGGGTGTTGTTGCTATTGTTGTTGGAGGTTGTTGTGAATGTTGTTGGTGAAGGTGATTCATGTGTGAAGAGGAGGAGAGTGCAGTAGCTGAAGATCATAGAAGAGGGACTATGCAGTGAATGGACATGGCGCACAAAGCATAAAAAGTGGAAGAACAGAGAGCGCAAGTGATGTGTGCAGAAAGGCAATGAGGCAGACAGAGCAACGAAATGCAACAGAATAGTGATGAGTCTGGTAATCCATTGTTGAACATCATATCACTGTAATAAGTTTCAGTAGCAAAGATTTATATTTCAGGGTGGTTGGGAGGAGCTAGGGAGGACTTGTGTCCTCAGAGGTTCAAGTGGGTGCTTGAACACAGAGAGTTGGTGCTTCCTTCTAGTTGGTGCTAGAGAAACCAGGGAGTTGGTGCTAGAGAAACCAGGGAGTTGGTGCTTCCCTCTAGTGGGTGCTAGAGAAAACAGAGAGTTGGTGCTTTCAGCAAGTTGCAACTTGCAAAACTTAGGTTTTAGCCTCATTATGAGTTGGTGCTCATATGTATGATACTATAAAGAATGTAACCATTACTTATCATATAAAGAAAAAAAGGTTTTTACCCTGCATGGGTTTCCTCGGGAAATACGTGTCTCCGTGTTTCTCATATATGTGGATGATGTTGAAAGTGCCATTGTTTATTTCCCTGCATTATTGTGATCATTATTCAGTGTCTCTACAAAGAGTTTAAAAGAACCATGATTGTTTAAGCATGGAAACAACTGATTCACCCCCCCCTCTTAGTTTTCTAACACTTTTTTCATATAAAAGGAGGTCTTGGGGTCTCATTCCACAACAAAACATCAGAATGATGAAACTCTACCCAAATTCCCTTTCCCTCACCCAAGTATTTGTAACCCTTTTTGAGTTCTTGCCTCAACATTCCCTCTCTAGCCTTTTTCTCCCATATAATCCCTTCCCTTCCATTGGAGTGATCAACATATTGTAAGAGAAGTAATTTGGAAGGTGCACTTGGAGCAAAGTTCAGAGGATCCTGGACTAGGTTCATGGAGCATCGTCCTACAAAGGTTGTAATTTCCAATCTTTAAATCTTGAATAAAAGAATGTTTTTCCCTGTCCCAAATGATATCTTTATGTATTTTATTTGGTTTATGCGTAATGAGTTATATCTAACCTTAATTGATTAAAAGAAATAGAATATTTGTAGCCTTGTTTTCTTAAGGATTGATGCAGGTTGGATTTGGGAGGAGACCAACATCTAATAAAGCGTCAAAGAGGGAGGTGGTCTACATCGAACGTTGGACTAAATGTATTGCTTCTGATCCACATTCCTATTTCTTTTTGTTCACCTTTCTGGAATGTTTAGGGTAGTTTAGGAATTAGATTGAATTTTAAGGGAGTCATTGCTCTGTCTATACTTAAAACCCTGGTATAGTTATAGGGGGATTCTCCCAGTAGTAGGGATGATATGTAGATGGTTGTTGTTATCTAAAGAATTTGATTTCGAAGTGATAGTCAAGCCAGGGAAGCTGAACATAGGACCTGATCACCTATCAAGGGTAACTAATGGAGAAGAACCTACCAACTTGGAAGGTAACTTCCTTGATGTGCAGTTGTTTTCAGTACAAGTATCTAATGAATACTTTGTTGATATTATTGAATAATTAAGTATGTGGATTATGCCACAAGAATTTAGCATTGTGCAGAATAAAAATCTATTAGTCAGAGTTGCAGACTATCAACTTATTACAGGACATTTGTGCAATATGGGTGAAGATAGTATTTTGAGAAGATGTGTATTAGAACATTAAAGGCCCAAAATTTTGGCAGAATCTCATGAAGGTATAGCTGGAGGAAACTATGCAGGAAAATCTACCACGCAGAAGCTATTGTACGCAGGATTATGGTGGCCAACAGTCCATAGATATGCCAAGAAATATTTCCAAAAATGTGATGTTTGTCAGAGGGTTGGAAACCCGAACATAAGGGATGATATTCCCCTAACACCACAAGTAACTTTGTAGGTATTTGAAAAATGGGAAATAGACTTTGTTGGACCAATCAATCAACCAACAAAAATATCAAGAGCTAGATATATCATTACTATGATCGAATACTTAACAAGATGGGTAGAAGCAACACCAGTCAAAGACTGTAGCACATAGACAACAACACACTTCTTTTTTGAGCAAGTGATCGCCATATTTGGATGTCCAAGAATTTTTATGAGTGACCAAGGTACTCACTTTATCAACATTAATATCAGGGCTATGATTGAGGAGTTTGAAGTTTATCACCAGAAGAGTACACCATACCATCCTTAGGCAAATGGAACAGTAGAAGCTTTCAATAAGACCTTGGAGGATTCTCTGACAAAGATCTACAATTTCAACAAGGATGATTGGGACTTGAAAATATCAGTAGTACTATGGGAATACATGACTAGATGTAAGAAGTTGACAGGACATAAACCATTTGGATTGGTGTATGGACAAGAAGCAATGTTGCCATTAGAATTCCTGGTACCCAGTCTGCGCATAGCAACAATCACCAACATGACAGAAAGATGCACAATAAAGGAAAGGTTAAATAAACTAATGGAGATGGAAGAGGATAGGATTATGGCATGATTTCACCAAGAAGTACATAAAGCAAGAGACAAATCCTGGCATGGAATACATATTAAAAAGAAGAGTTTTAAGGAAGGAGACCTAGTCTTCGTTTATGACAACAAATTTTTCCAACATCCTGGAGAATTCAAAATGCATTATTTGGGGCCATATGAAGTAAATATTGTCACATATGGGGGATCTGTACAACTAAAGGATCTGGAAGGAACATAAATGAAAGGAATGATCAACAAGAGTCGACTGAAGCTGTACAGGGATAGTCAACCTCCTAATGCTTAAAAGTTACATCATAGTGATAAAGGAATGTATATATTGTACCATAGAAGAGATTAGGAGAGAAAAATGAGAAAAAAGAAATAAACAAGAGAAAAAGAGGGAAAAATAAATACAAAAATAGAAAAGAAAGAAAATACAAAAATACTGGGAAACATCATGCGCAGAAATAGTGGACTCAACGCGACAAATTGGAAAAAAATGACCACGCGCAGCATATGGCTGGAAGAAAGCGAAACACTGCGCACTAAGGAAAAGTCACGACACACTAAGGAATAGTACAATGCACCAGAAAAGGGGCCAATGGCCAGAAAAGTGGAAAATGGAGGTTAGGGAAAATGTGTGAATTAGGGAATTTATGGAATTGAATGAAGCATATTAGACAAGCTTCATCACGTTAATCGCAGCCAAGGAATATTCTTTGAGATGATTTAGGACAATAATTACACCCTCTATATAAAGGAGAAATGTGGTCCAAACAACAGTTATTGTGAAATTGTAAACTTGCAAACCCGCAAAGCTAAATACGAGATCTGAAAAAAGAGAGTACAGATATTCGAAGGAGCCTAAGCCTGATCCACAATGCGATAAGTACCCATGATGGCACCTCTGAAGCTTGGTGCACCAAGCCAAACTACACGAAAAACTAGAATCAACCTCAGGCCACTGCAAGAAACTATAGAGGTGGAGCAAGAAATGGAACAATGAGAGGAGATTGTCGATGTCGACACAATTCCCTCCCCATGGATCAAACTAGTGAGTGCCATAGTGGTTGAGGAAGAAGAAAAATCCCCAATGATGGTCGACATGGAAATTGATTCACATGATAGTGCACAAGGCCATGAAACAGTTGACGCAGGGAACCTACATCAACCTACTAGGGCCGAAGTAACCCACATAACAAATGGTGACGCCAACAAATGAACATAGGAAGGGGTAGGGTCCATGCAAAAATAAGAAGGAATGGTTGAAGAAATCACTAGAAAGACAGAATCGATCATGGAATATAGAGAAGAAAAGGTTGGGACCTCTAGCGTGCTATTAAGGAGAAAGGGAAAACAACCCCTTGCGTGGTCCCCGCGCAAGAAGACCAAATCCTTAATCATATTACTGCACATCCTAGAGGGAGTGCAGGCCATGCCAGTGCTATTAGGTTGTGTGGAAAAACTCATATACACATACCATGATGTGTTTGACACTGGAAAATTCTCTAAATTTGTGCAACGGGTGTATATGGAGAGTATAGGAACATGACCCTTTGGATATCCTATGATTCAACCAAAGAAATGGGCGACAAGCCTAGAAAACACATGTATCCTAAACCTTATGGAGATTCCCCACTTTGGGAGATGGAGAGAAGTGAATAATTTCATCAAGAAGTTGATGGTAGTCCTCCATGGAGGCTTCCTATGGATGGAGGAACCCCTCTCCAGCGACGTAGAACTAATTTCGTTCATCACAGGTCTTCCATCAAGGGGAGAAAGTATCACACAATACCTAGATGACGAAAACAAATAAAATTCCCTAGAAGAGGAGATGAAGAAAAAATATGGGATGCAGAGAGGCTCATGTGGGATAATAATAAAAAGAATCAGTGACACAACCACCCAGATGGCCAAAAAACTCATGGCATGAAAACTTCTAATAAAATGTCGCAATGAGGAGGTCTTTGCAGGGGTTGTCATAACTGAAGCACAGTGCGAAAATGACACCATGCTTAGTTGGGCCCCATACCTACTGAACCTGTTCCTCGATGACTGTAAGGATGTGCATGACTTGGGAACAAAGTTCCATTGCTCATGGTTGATGATTCTGATAGCAATAATCAAATGGAGGGAGCCTCCATAATCCTACTTTTGTGACAGAGTAGGACATTTTCACGCAGCATGGTATACATCAATTGGGAGCACTTCGAAACCCAAGAGAATAAGTGGCAACACAGGTACCTTTGCATGGTACTTCAACAACATCCAAGAGAGCATAGATAATACATGGAGAATCACTCTTGAGTTTGTTGCACAGTACCAAGGTATAAAGAACTTCAGAGATACACACCACAACATGTGGATCCAAGAATGTAGAGATCTAGGCAAGGAATGGCTGCAACTTCGGTTCTGCATCAAGGAAAAAGAAGTTGAAATGGAAATGCGGGATTGACAAGATGACTGGAATATCCCATTCATCACCAAGGATATTCCAAAAGGGAGGGAGGTATAAGCAGGGCCATCTATGGCACTTGCAGGAGACAATGTTGCACCTAAAAAGATTACACAATAGGGGAAGCCCAATCAAAAGTCGACGCAACAGAAGAAGGGCAGTGCACCAAAGAAGGATGCGTAGGAAGGGAAAAAGGACATTGCCACGACACAAGGAGAACAAGGAGTGGGGGACACAACAACACAAGAAACCCCCTTGGAAGCCACTTCAAAAGAAACAAGGCCACCCAAGAGGCCAATAATACATACAGGGGGGCCACACAAGAAGGAAAAGGCACACAAGAAAATACTGGAGTACACAATCACTGAGGATGATGTTGATATTGTCAGAGAGAAAGTGGAGGATTGTGTAGTTGAGGAATTTGAAGAGGCCAAGCATCAAAGAGGCAGAATACAGAATGAGAAGGCCAACATTAGGCAAGCCCTCGAAAAAATACAAGCAACGTGGAGGTATGAAAGGGGAACATAACTAATCCCTTTAGCGTCAGAAGCCGAGAAAAGGACCACACCAAGTGAACAAGACCCCATCCAAACCATAGCGTAGGCGAGTCCAAGATTCCAAGTCACATAAGGCATGCTGCATATGTATGAAAGTATATCCCAGAGACCAATTAAGGATATGGCATAGGTATAGTTGGTACTAGAAAAGATACCAACCAAGGCATTGAACAAAATTCAAGTTAGTGTCGTGCAAGAAGTGCAATACTACACAAGGACATATTCAATAGAATTGTAGAAATCTAAGAATGGCAAGGATTCCTTGGAACTGGTATTTGAGCAAGTAAATCTCAAGACTCAAGAGAAAAAAGAACACGTGGATATATTGGAACATGGATTGACAACAGTTTATAATTTCATCCCAGACAATGTGCAAGCACCAGAGAAGAGCGCAGAGGAGAAGATCAAACTCATTGCACAGACCATGGATATTTACAAGAATATGATCAAGTAGCTTAAATAAAAACTAACGCCAACTACTCCTCTAGAAGTTTTGGCTGAAAGGGAGCAACAAGTATCCCTGCAAGTCAATGTGATGCAGAAATAAGTTGACAGGGTCACACAACTATTCGACAAGACCACACAGCTATGGACAATGTTAGAAGAAGATGACAGGGTCCAACAACTACATCAACAAGAGGAATTAATCATCTTGGAAATCCAAGATCTAAATCAAAGGAAAAATTCCATGAGCATCACAAAGTGAGTAAAGGGTGCATAGGATATGAAGACCCTGTAGGTATAACTAAATACCACGTAGAACAATAAGTAGGCAAGGCTAGCCCAATTAGAACCTCTCCAAGAGAAAGAAGTGAAAATCCTTGCAAAATTGGAGAAGGAAAAGACGAGAATGGTGCAGGACCATGTTGATAGCGAAAAAACTCTCAAGGATCATATCCCAACACAGAGGGTTGAAGAGCTCACAGAAAAATCTATGCAGGGCAGAGCTAAAGGGGAGGAACTAGAAGGGAAATTCCATAGCTTGGAAAAGGCTATTCAGGAAGCGCGCACCAACTAAGTGGCTCAGGACGAGCCACATGTTAGTGTTGGGGGCCTATTGGGAACATGCCTATTTTGAAGAAAGGTCTAATTTTGGAAGGAAAGGCCTAATTTTGGAGAAGAACAATTGGCAGGAAAAGAAACATGTGTGAGAAAAAGAAACATGCAAAGAAGGAAAGCATTCAAGGTGCGCAGGAAGGAAAACCTAACCATGCTAAAGTTATGGTTTTGGTATAAATTGTAACAACTATAAGATTTTAAATTAGTATAAAAAAAAACCTAGGAGGTCTAGGTTAGGTTGGATAAATGATGGTTCTAGTTTTGTGATTCAATGATAGTAGTTAAGCTATTGTTGTAAAAGTTGTTGAGCTATAGAAGAGTCAAGTAGCTAGATATTGAGGGTTAGATCACATGCTAAGGAGCTTGGTGTGATCTAGTCCATCTCAAAGAGGTTCCTTTTCCTAGCATTACTTGTATAAATGGATATGTAGTGCGCACAATGCCATATTTTTGCAGCAAACCTAATAGAAGAGCAGAGAAGCCAAATATTTATGGAAATAGCCTAGGAGGGGGTGAACCATGGTAAAATTCGTGTTGTATGTGATGCTTAGTGCATGTTTTCTTTATGTCAATGATTGATCATGGTTACCTTCTGCCAATGAGATATTTATGAATGAATGGTTAAGATAAATAGGATAGAAAGCATGCATGACCTAAAAGATGAATGAATCCTATAAATTATGAATGGATAATATGTTGAATATATGAAGAAGGTATAATACACTCCTAGATACACACTCATTCCTATACTGCAAGAACTTGAGAATTGCAGTCACCCATAGAGATATCTCAGGTGAGACTACGTAGTGCGCTCTATTTGTTTTTTTTCCTTATAGTTTAACGGGGAGGATGATAGTTTTAGAGGGTTTTGTTGGAACCCTGATTAGATATGAACCTGGTTCGGACCAAGAAGTAGAAGAGAGAAATATAAACCAACAAGAACTTTCCCTAAATCCACTGCTAGGGGGAGGCTCCATTAATTTTCACCCCCACCCTAGACCCCCCTGAGGAAAATCGTGGGGTGGAAAGCCCTGCCACACCCCCCATTAGAAAATTGGATCCAAGCACGAATGAAACAAATCTATGAATCATGAAGATAATCAATCAAGCTCCACAACCAACAATATCCCACTTGGAGACTAATCCCAACAACTCCATTGTTGTTGTACCTGATGGACTATGATCCACCTTCAACCTGGAAAATTTCCTATCTTCACCTTCATGCTTGAAGGACAACTAAAACTGAGAAAGAAATCAATTCCTCCCTGGTTACTACCTTTTTAAACATGTCTGCAGGATTCTAGCTCGTATGTATCTTTTCCAAATTCAAGTGTCCATCTTCCAATATGGATCATGTGAAATGGTACCTGAGTTGTATATTCTTAGTCTTTGAATGGACGATTGAGTTCTTTTCAAGATGAATGACACTCTCACTGTCATAGTACAACCTACTATTCTCCTTCTTCTTTCCTAATTCCTACATAAACCTCTGTAACCAAATCATTTGTTTACTAGCCTCTATAGCAGTGACATACTTTGATTATGTTGTTGAAAGCGAAAAACCCTTTTGCAGTTTCTAAATACAACATATTGTTGTTCCACCTACAATAAAAACATACCCTGTGGTGCTCCTCCTGCTATCGTTATTACCTACCATATTTGAATCAACATATCCATGTAGAACGTTTTCTGGACCTCCAAAACATAATGCACGAGTAGAAGTACCTCTCAAATACCTGAGAATACATTTTATTGCCTCACAATTTGTTATTTACCTAGATTTTTCATATACCTTCTCATGACTCCCACTGCATGTGCAATATCTGGTCTTGTCAAAACCATTCCATACATCAAGCTGTCAACTACTAATGAATAAGGGACCCTGAACATGTATTCTATCTCTTCCTGTGCCTTGGGACACATTTTATTTTTTAATTTGAAATGTCTAGCCAAAGGTGTACTAACGGGTTTTTCATTCTTCATTCTAAACCTCTCCAACACCTTCTTTATGTAATCACCCTGATATAATGTCTATTTGTGTTTTTTTCTGTCTCTTGTTCTTCTCATACCAAGGATTTTATTTGCAACACCCAAATCCTTCATTGCAAATGGATTAGATAATTTCTTTTTGAGCACATTTATAACCTACATATTAGCCCATGCAACAAACATGTCATCTACATACAATAACAAGATAATATAGCTTCCATTTTCTAGCCTTTTAAAATAAACAAAATGATGAGAATGAGATCTACTATAACCTTGTTCTGTCATAAACCTATCAAACTACAAATACCACTGCCTTGGAGCTTTCTTTAGGCCATACAATCTTTTCTTCAACCTGCATACTAAATTCTCCTTCCCTTTGACCTCATACCCTTGTGGTTGCTGCATATAAATCTCTTCATCCAAATCCCCATGGAGAAAAGTTGTTTTTACATCTAACTGTTCAATATGAAAATATTCTAATGTCATAAGACTTAAAATAGTCCTAATTGAATTCATTTTAACAACATGAGAGAATATTTCATCAAAATATATATCATTCTTTTGTGCAAACCCCTTTACAACAAGTCTAGCCTTGTACCGATTTTTTCTTCCATCTTCTTCCTTCAACATGTAAACCCATTTATTATGAAATGCTCTTTTTCCTACTGGTAACTAAACCAAATACGAAGTTTGGTTATTTACCAGGGAATTCATTTCCTCTTTCATGCCTTTCTCCCACTTCTTTTAGTGTCTACCTCCATTTCCTCTTCATAACTTTCTGGCCCACCATGATTAGTTAACAATAAATAATACAATGAATGAGAGAATTGTTCATGGGGTCTACTTAACCTGGTATATCTTCTAACAACACTTGCAGGAGTTTGAGGTACCTGTTGCTCCTGTTGTTGTACATTTTGATTTTCTGGTACCTTTGGAATTTATTTTTTAGTGATCTCATCAAGAAGTGTGTATTCTGGTTTTTCTTTTTCCTATTTCTTTCCTTACAATTGATCTTTGTACCTGGCCTTCTCATTGAATATTACATCTCTACTCCTAATGATTTTTTAATTTTCATAATCCCATAAGTGAGAATGAAAATCATTAGCATTGTATCCAATAAAGGTACACTTCTTGGATTATTCCTCAAGCTTTGTTCTATTTTCTTTATCAATATGGACAAATGTTTCACAACGAGAAGTCTTCAAAAAATAATAGTTTACCTTTTTACCTGTCCATGCCTCCTATAGAATTCCACCATCCAAAGATCTTGAAGGTCCTCTATTTATTAAGTAAACAACAATTTTTGCGACATCTTCCCAAAACTGTAAGGGAAACCCAACATGCAATCTCATACTCCTTGCATGCTCCAGGATTTTCTTATTCATCCTTTATGACACATCATTTTTTTGTGGTGTTCTTGGAACTATATTCTCTCTACGAATCCCATGGTATGAACAATAATAATCAAGCTCCTTGCTGCAATATTCACCTCCATTTTCTAATTGAGACACTTCAACCTTTTTCCTGTCTCATTCTCAACCAAATCTTTCCATTTCTTAAAAGTGTCAAAAACATCAGATTTTTGTCGAATTCAATAAACCCATTTTTTTCTATTTGTATCATCAATAAAATTAATACAATAATTAGAGACACCAAGATATGATACCCGAGTGGTCCCCATACATATGTATGCACAAGCTCTAACCTTTGACTCTTATTTTCCTTTCTGACTTTGATAAATCTAGCTCTCTTTTGCTTTCCATAAATAGTGCTCAAGTAAATCCAAATCAATTTGTTTAATATCTAGCAACAAATTTCTTTTGTGAAGTATCTACATCCCCTTCTCACTCATGTGTCCAAGCCTATGATTCCAGAATGTTGTATCCACTCTTGTAGAATCTAAAGAGATAGAAGAGTCAGTATTATCGGTACATAAATGCAATGTACCTGCCTTCCCTCCTTTTTCTATCACCAATGATCCTTTAGTGGCCTTCCATGCCTTATCTATATATGTAGGTATACAACCTTCACTTACCAACTTCCCTATTGAAATTATATTTTTTCTTATATATGGAAAATGCCTTACCTCTTTCAACAACCATTGGTTTCCATTCTTTTGTTTTATTTGTACCTTTCGCATTCCAACAATTTTGCATGGCGCATCATCATGCAAATGAACCTGTCCAAAATCACCTTGAACATAATCTTGAAAATTTTTCCTATCGGGTGTGGCATGAAATGAAGCCCCTAAATCTACTACCAGAGACTCAGAAATATTATCTACATAAAGAATCAAAGAATCTTGTAACACATAACTTGTTACGTTTGCTTCTTGATTTTTATCCTAATGTCCATCTCTTTCTTTCTATGGATCTCTACAGACTTTCTTCAGATTTCCTATCTTCCCACAATTCCATCACTCTATCTTTCCTTGTCTGTATTTGGATCTACCCTTCCTAGAATTCCCATAGTTCACTGAGCCCTTTCCTCCATCCTTTTTTCTTCCCCTGTTCTCCAAGGTTAATGCATTACCTGATATCTCACGTATGATTTTCCATGGCATTTCCTTGCTAAGTATAACACCAACAACATCATCAAATTTTAGAGTGTTTGAACTAGAGACATAGTTACTTACAACCATGACCAAGCCATTCCATATTTCTGGCAATGAAAACAAGATTAGAATAGCCCTAACCTCATCATCAAATTCCACTTTTACAAATATTAGCTAATTACTAACCGTATTAAATTGATTTAATGATCGTAAACACACCCACCTTTTGACATATTCATATTAAATAATCGCTTCACTAGAAGTACCTTATTGGATGTCGAGGGTTTTTCATACAATTTAGCCAATGTATCCATAAGTTCCTTCGTTGTATTTTCTTTTGAAATATTGAAAGCCACAGATGATTCTAGGCTCATTCGTATCATTCCTAGTTTTTTTCTGTCAAGAACCTCCCGTTATTCATCCTTCATGGTTGCCAACTTGATGCAGGAGCATCACCAACAACAAGCAAGCACAAGGACAGAAGACAGCTGGGACAAGCACCAGCGCATTTCAGCACGTTGCAAAAGTGTTTTGAGATGTTTTGAAATAAATGTGCGGATATTAATGTAATAGTTAAGAGGAAGCACACTTAGATATTGTAAACAGATCTTCAGCGATCCGCTCTCATCTATAGTAGTTGAAGGCATTAATACATAATTAATGTGAGTAGGTAGATTTAAATGCAGATTAGATAGTTTAGAGAATAGGAGGGAAAACCAACTATAGACACCCTCATCTTGTATCATTGTAACATTAGCATGATCAATCGAGCATAGAGCACAGAGAGGAGAAGAAGCATAAAACTGTATTTGAAAACACCCATGTACAGAAGTCATGAATTAATACATGAAGCTTTGATTCAGACTTATGGTGTTGTGATATTCTCTGTGTATGCATGTTGAATGATATGCTTAGTGTTGTTTTACACTTTCTGTCATGCATTTGCTGTTTATGCTATGTATGTATGATTTCTTGTTGAATGTTTGAAATATGAAGAGAGGGAGAGTAAGGAATGAGTTTCAATTGTTTCTCAACCTGAGTGAATATAATTCCTGCAAGGAGTGCAGTGGAGTTTGTCTGCAAGGAGTGCATTGACAAGGGTTCAGAGTTTTTATCTCTAAAAGCTCAGGAGGGATAACATTGTTCTCATTCTCGCAGAAGTACAAGTTAAGCACAGGATCCGTGAAAAGTGTGCACAGGCCGAGTAGAGTCTCAGATTTTACAACCCAAGGGAATGGTTAAAAGACTATTGTCACAAAGAGAGTGCGCAAAGTCGAAGAAATCAATACTTGGAAGTATTTGAAGAAGTGCCGCAAGGAGTGTGTGCAGAAGTCTTCTTGAAGACTCGAGTTGTGGAGAAAGATCGTGATCAGAATCTAGACCAGGGGTCTAAAATTTGCTCAATTTTAAAAGTGCTCGGAATGCGACGAAAACGGTGCCATTGCGTCCGTCTCGTGCTCCTGATTCCGGCGGTATATTTATTTTTGCAAACGGAGTCCGTATGGAGAAGTTATCGCGATCTGTTCGTCGGGCCAAACAGGAAAAATTTTGATGCTGACTGGGCAGGCCGTATAGCTGACGTGGCAGGCCGTACATGACACGTGGCGGCCATACAGTGACGTGGCAGGACCATACAGGACACATGGAAGCTTCTGGGTGTGACACGTGTCATGCATATTTGGCATTTTTGGTGTACGTTTGGACCAATTGGAAAGTGACACGTGTCACCATTGGATGGGTGACACATGGCACATGCTGACGTCAATATCCTGCGTGTCGGATGACGTGGCAGGATGACGCAACGCATGACTGGATCGTACGACAATTACGTGGCAAGTTTTGATTAGTTGATTGTGGACGAATCAGGTTTTGACATGTGGCTTTTTCCTGGGCAAATAATAGGGTGCCACGTGGCCCAATGAAGGGCTGCCACGTGGCACCCCAATTTTGACAATTTGGTCTTGGTTTCAAAAATGTTTGGGGGTCGACCGGATTTGAACCGGTGACCTCCCGAATGCCAATGCCTTCACAAACATCCGCCGACCGTTCCACCGCCATATGTTTCTTATTATAAGAGCGAGAAACATTATATTTATGGTTAACATATTTTATGTGGGGCGGGGGGTCGGGCCGGGGCTTAGCCCCGGCCCTTGGTTGCATGTTATTATAATATGACCATGACTTATATATGCAAATGCGCGCGGGCGTAGTGTGGAGTTTTCATTTATTTAAGCCCGAGGTTACATTGCTCGGACCATACGACTGTTCCTTTGAGAAATGGCGCGCGTGGGTAGTATGTTAAATAGACCCCGGTTCTATGCAGTTAACCATATGACCATTGGCGCATTTTAGGGGCGGAGTCCAACTTTTTTGGCGCATTTGGCTATTTTTAGTGAGGCTAACTCCAGCTATTACGAATTTAGTGGAGTTTTTGGGGAAAAGAGAAGGAGAGTTAGTTATTGCCATATCTTTGGCTACAGGAAACCATTCTGGATGAAATTTGGATGGATTTTGGGTCTCTTAGACCTTCTGGAGCCAATGGAGCAGGTTTCAGAGCCATCTGAGGTCATTTTCAGGTGATTTTGCTTCAGGGGAGATTTCAAGGCCACCAGGGCCATTTCAGTGCTTGAGCTGTTTGGAGGCTATGTGCATCCATTTTTGGTGATTCAAAAGCCTATGTCTGATATTTTCTACCTTCTGAATCTGATGGTAGAGGTTTCAGAACCTATTGAGGTGATATTCACCTTGAAATTCTCCATGCAAGATTGAGGGGCCACCAGGGCCATTTGGGGAAAGTACTGTATAAGGTACAATTTCACTGTTTAGTGTTTGGGAAAGAGCTTGTTCAGCAAATTCCTATTTTCTGATTCTGTATTTACAGTCAGTTCTATCTTTTGAGACATTCATATTCTTGTATTAGCATTTGGAGCATTTTAATACAAGAGGACAAGCCTAGTTTTGGAGGTTTGGTCCAGCAGATGTAGCCCAAAGGGGGTGAACTGCTTTATCATCTTGGGTGATGTGATTTTGATGTGTTATTTGCTGCATTATATACTGCTGTGTTTTGGTTTATAACACATATTTAATCATGTCAAATAACCTTTCCTTACACATGAACTTTGCAAAGAAAAACCAAGAACTTAACACATAAACCTATTGCACATTTTAAACACAGGAAGCAAGGTCCTGTTAAGGTTTAATTTGATGAGGTAGAGGGTGCTTGCATAGCATAACAAGTCAGCCTTCTATTTTCAGATCAGATGGTATCAGAGCATAGATTATTTTGCTCATGTATTTGCCAATAATAGCTTGAGATTTAGCTGTTGGTATTTGTGCAAGTTGTGTTGAAGTTTGTTATCTTGCAAATATGGAGGAAGCCTTAAACTTGAATAGTTCTCCTACATCTTCCAATTCTAAACTCTTTGACAAAGAAATGTTTAATGCATTGCTAACCATGAAGGATATGGTACATGTGTTGTGGAAAGATAGAGAAGAAAGCATTGTCCTTCAAGAGCAGTTGATGGCCATGAAGGAGGAGAAAGACCAACTTCTTGAAAAGTTGCAGGAGATGGAAAAACAACTCCAAGAAGCAAAAGAAACCCTTACACAGTACATGCATGCACATGAGGTATGTAATGTTAGTTTGCCTTCAAATTTCTCTCAAGAAGATTGCATTGGTGTTTTTGAGAATCACACAAAAGGAATAGGGTCCAAATTAATGTTAAAGATGGGCTATGAAGGTAAAGGGTTAGGCAAGTATGCACAAGGCATTGTTGAGCCTATTATGGTTGAAGAGAGACCTAAATATTGTGGTCTTGGTTATGAAAGAATTAATGAAACAAATTCCAAGGTTGAGGAAACTAATGAAAAAGTTTCAAGCACAATTTTTGTTTCAAGTTCACCTCCTCAAGTAGGTTTTCAAGGTGAAAGTTCAAGAACTTTTGATGAAAGTTCAATCTCTTCAGCATGCAAAACTTGTGATCAAGATGATTGCAAAAGGATGCAACAAAAAGGTTGTGACATCCAGGAGGACAAGAGCAGATTTGAGAGTCTTCAAAAGAGAGCTTGTGACACTTCCGATTCACCTCCTCAAAGCGGCGAAAAAGGTGAATGTTCAAGGTATAAATCTGCCTATAACTCAGTTGCTTTTGATTATATTAAGCATGATAAATCTGCATGTAACAATGGAAAAAGACCATGTACATTTTGTGGTTTATATAACCATCGTGTTTCAAAGTGTTGGAAAAGAAAGTCCATTTTCAGGAAACTTTCCAAGCAAAGGCAACATGAAGAGAAAATGCAAAAGATTTGCAGTCATTGTCAGAAGAGGGGTCATGTCATTGAACAATGTTGGACATTGCATCCAAC
The DNA here is from genome assembly GCA_032191745.1 of Picea mariana. Classification (NCBI taxonomy): domain Eukaryota; kingdom Viridiplantae; phylum Streptophyta; class Pinopsida; order Pinales; family Pinaceae; genus Picea; species Picea mariana. The sequence continues at coordinate 56,951 of JASDQU010751506.1, forward strand.
CTCTCATCCAAGGCACAAGAAGTAGTTGGGTGAAAAGATTGACAAGAATGGAAGAGGAGATTCCATCATTGAAGTGGGTCAAGATGATTCACAAGAAGAAAACTTTCAGCAGAAGAATTCGCCATTGATTTGGCTTGGTAAGAAATGGATTGATTTCTTGAGTAAGTAAGGCTTTCATTTTCTGCAATAGATGCACATTTCAGCCTTAGCTATTTACTTTTGTTGAAGTTTGAGAAGTGGCAACAGTTTGTCATATTTTGCAAGATGCAAGTTTGCTTGTGTAGGCATTCATTTTTGAAAGCATACTTGTGTATACGACCTCGTTCAAGAACATGTAAAGAAGGGTATGCTGTCCATTTTGTTACAGCCATAGGCACTTTTCATTTTCAGCTCTTTAGTACCCACATGTATTGGGTTTAAGCACCTATGTTTTTACAGGAAGGAGAGTTGAAGAGCTATGCATATGCATATGGTTTTGGGAGTGCATAAACAATGAACTTGATGACTGTCATCATGGATGAGTCATGATTGTAGCATGATTGTTTATCATGTCTTTAGACTTGTCATTTTGGATGGTTGACATTTTTGACATGAGGCTCGACTTGTGTCGATTTTGCTTAACGACTGTGTATGTCGTCCATATTTCTGGACTTATGTTGAGTCAATGGTGTTGTTGTCTTGTAAGTCATTTTGAGTACATTGAGATGGAGGATAACACCATGTGCTTTGATGAAGCACAAGATGCGACAGTTGCTTGAAGAGCAAAAAGACTTTGTTGTCTTTATTTTTCAGTCTTGTATCAATTTATTTTCAAGATTGATGT